>JAZKJV010007421.1:0-126405 GCA_037367405.1 Ottelia alismoides | reverse complement strand
CTGGCCGAGGCCGCCGCCATCAGCTTCGTGGGCCCCGTGATGGTGACGGCGCTGTCGGGGCCGCTGCTCGGCGAGAAGGTGGGACGCCGGCAGTGGGTGGCAGTCACGCTCGGATTCCTCGGCGTGCTGATCATCATCCGGCCCGGCGGCGCCGTGTTCAGCCCGGTCGTGATCCTGCCCATCATCTGCGCCCTGTTCTTCAGCCTGTACCAGATCGCCACGCGCAAGGTGGCCGGTCACGACGACGCGATGACGACGCTGTTCTTCGCGGCACTGGTGGGCGCGCTCGCGCTCACGTTCGCCCTGCCGTTCATGTGGCAGACCCCGACGCCGCTCCAGGCGCTGCTGATCGTCGCCGTGGGTCTGCTCGGCGGCACGGGCCACTGGCTGCTCATCCGCGCCGTCGAGCACGCCTCCCCGATGGCCCTCGCGCCGTTCGTCTACGTGCAGCTCGTGTGGTCCACGGGCCTCGCGTGGATCGTCTTCGGGGACTTCCCGGACGGCGGCACGCTCTCGGGCATGGCCGTGATCGTCGCGGCCGGCCTGCTCGCCGTGAACTGGCAGCACCTGCGCCGCAAGCCCGTTCCTCCTTCCGCCTGAGCCCGACACCATGACCAAGCCCGCCCCGCTGTCCCGCGCCGACTACCGGCACTTCCAGACCATTCCGACCCGCTGGATGGACAACGACGTCTACGGCCACGTGAACAACGTCGTCTACTACTCCTACTTCGACACCGTGGTGAACCAGTACCTCATCGAACAGGGCGCGCTCGACATCGGGAAGAGTCCGGTGGTGGGGCTCGTGGTGGAGACCCAGTGCAACTACTTCGCGTCCATCACCTTCCCGGACGTGGTGCACGCGGGCCTGCGGGTCGCGCGCCTGGGTTCGACGAGCGTGCGCTACGAGATCGGACTGTTCCGCAACGACGACCCCGATACCGCGGCGCGCGGTCACTTCATCCATGTGTATGTGGATCGCGAGACGCGTCGGCCCGTGGAGCTTCCGGCTGTCCTGCGCGCGGCGCTGACCCCGCTGGTGGTGGCCGCCTGACCGCACGATTCCGGAGCCGCGCGGCGGCATCCCCGGTTCGCGATGACACTGAATGAGAACGTTTTGCAATATGCAGGGGCATCGGCTACATTTCCGGGTTCCCGAAGGGGGTCGCCCCCGACGGCCGGAGCCCGTTCGATGAGTCTGATCCCCCACACCACCGCCCGCGACGAGGGCGCGCGCTGATGTTCAGCGGGCGTCAGGCGGGCGTGCTCGGCCTCATCGTGCTTCTGCACGTGGGCTTCTTCTACGCCCTGCAGGCCGGACTGCTGCGGCAGGCCGGCCAGCTCGTGCAGGAAGAAGTGATCGCGCGGCTGATCCTTCCCGAGCCGCCGCCCGTGGCAGAGGAACCGCCTCCGCCGCCCCCGCCGCCCAAGGTCGTGCCAACGCCCCCGCCTCCGCCGCCGACCCCGCGCGAGACGGTGAAGCCCATCGACGCCCCGCCGCCGCCCACGGCCATCACGCTGCCGGCGGCGCCGGTGGAACCGCCGCCCAAGCCGGCAGAGCCTGCGCCCGTCGTCGTGGCCCCCGGCCCGCCGGACCCCGCGCCCCCGCCTCGCGAGGTGGCGCCGCCTCCGCCGCCCCCGCCCCCACAGCCGCTCGTCCGGTCCATCGGGGACGCCGGCATCGAGTACGTCCGTCCGCCCAGCGCCTCTTACCCGCCCATCTCCATGCGGCTGCGCGAGACCGGCGAGCTCACGCTGCGCGTGCTCGTCAACGAGGCAGGCAAGGTCGACAAGGTGGAAGTGCAGAAACCGAGCGGCTATCCGCGTCTCGACAACGCCGCGCGCGAAGCGGCGGCCAGGGCCGTGTTCAAGCCTTTCATGGACGGCGGCCGGGCCGTGCCCGTGTGGGTGCTGGTGCCGTTTTCCTTCAAGCTGGATTCCTGACAAGGGGGTAGCACATCGTGGGTCAGTTCGGACTCGATCATCTCTGGACCAACGCCGACGCCATCCAGAAGGGCGTTGCGATCCTGCTGGTCATCATGTCGGCCATGTCGTGGTACGTGATCGTCATGAAGGCCATCGCCCTCGTCCGGCTGCAGCGCAGCGCGGAGCAGGCGCGAGAGGCCTTCTGGCAATCGCGTTCGGTGGCCGAGGGCATGCAGGCGCTCGGCTCGGCAGAGGACAACCCCTTCGCTGCCCTGGCCCAGACCGGCCTCGACAGCTCGCAGCACCATCGCAGCCACGAAGGTACGCTGGGCGGCAGCATGGGCCGCAGCGAGTGGATGATGAGCTGCCTGCGCGCTTCCATCGACGAGAGCAACGCCAAGCTGCAGTCGGGCCTGTCGGTGCTGGCATCCGTGTCGTCCACCGCGCCGTTCGTGGGTCTGTTCGGCACGGTGTGGGGCATCTATCACGCGCTCGTGGCCATCGGGCTCGCCGGGCAGGCGTCGCTCGACAAGGTGGCGGGTCCCGTGGGCGAGGCGCTGATCATGACGGCCCTCGGCCTCGCGGTCGCGATCCCCGCCGCGCTCGGCTACAACGCCCTCGTGCGCGGCAACAAGTCCCTGCTGTCCAAGCTGAACCGCTTCGGCTTCGACCTGCACGCGTTCTTCCTCACCGGGTCCCGCGTGGGTGATGGCGCCGCGCCCGCGGGCGTGCCGCGCGATCCGAAACTCACTGCCGTGCCCGGTTCGAAGGTCTGAGGAGAACCGCCATGGCCATGGGTTCGCTGAACGACGGCGAGGACGAATTCAACCCGGAGATCAACACCACGCCCCTCGTGGACGTGATGCTGGTGCTGCTGATCATCTTCATGATCACGATCCCGGTGATGAACCACGCCGTGAAGATCGACCTCCCGCGGGCCACCAACCAGCCCAACGAGGTCAAGCCCGAGAACATCAATCTCTCGGTGGACGAGGACGGCAAGATCTACTGGAACGTGCAGGAGATCTCCCTCGAGGAACTCGCCGCGCGCATCGCCGAGGCAGCGAAGAACGAACCGCAGCCGGAAATCCACATCCGCGGCGCGCGGACCGTGCAGTACGAGAAGGTGGCGCAGATCATGGCCGCCGTGCAGCGCGGCGGACTCAAGAAGATCGGCTTCCCGCTCGACCCCTCCATGCAGTGACCGGGCCGCCGCCATGGGCGATCTGCTCGACTGGTGGCGCGTCTATGCCGCGGTGCTCGGTGCCCTGATCGGCGCGGCCGCGCTGCTTCTGCTCTCGGGCAGTTCCCGCCTGGCCGCGCTCGCAGCCGTCGCCCTGGTGGCCGCCGGGCTCGTCGCCGGCCTTCTCTGGCAGGCCGCCGCGACCCGCCGGCCCTGACCCCTTCGTCGTCGCCGTCTTTCGCGACTGAAGTTCCGTCCGTTTTGCCCGATAGAGCTTCGACCGGGTCCTGGAGACGGCCCCGGTCGGGTCATCACGAGACGGAGAGGCATGGTGTTGAAGGGGGCATTGCAGCGGGTGGTCAACCCGATCACCGGCAACGAAGACCCGCAGGGCGAGCATGCCAAGCTCGCGCTCGTGGCGCAGTACACCGACAACCCGGTCATCATCACCGACCGGCACGGGCGCATCGAGTGGGTGAACGCGGCGTTCACGCGCGTCACGGAGTACGAGCTCGATGAAGTCAGGGGCCGCCGGCCCGGGGACTTCCTGCAGGGGCCGGGAACCGACCCGCGCACCGTGGCCGACATCGGCGCATGCCTGCGCGCAGGCAAGGGTTTCCGCCGCCAGATCCTCAACTACAGCAAGTCCGGCCGGCAGTACATGCTCGAACTGGACGTGCAGCCCGTACGCGGCGACAGCGGCGAGATCGACGGATTCATCGCCATCGAACGCGACGTCACGGAAAGCGGTGAACTGCTCAAGCTCGCCCTGGAAAGTGCACGCCAGGCCGTCTGGCACTGGAATGCCTCCACGCACCAGGTGGTGCTGAGCGGGCATTTCCTGCCCCTGTTCGGTTACGACGCACAGGCGGCGGCCGCGATCGAACCCACGCTGCTCAGCATCACGCATCCGGGCGACCGGCAGGACCTGGAGCACTGGTACGAATCGCTCCAGAACGGGACGACGGATCAGGGCGAGATCGAGTACCGGATCGCCGCGGCCGACGGCCAGTGGCATTCGATCCTGTCCCGCGGCCGTGCCGTGAAGGACTCGAAGGCGCAAGCACCCCGCCGCCTCATCGGCATCCACCACGACATCACCGCCCGCAAGGCGGCCGAGGACCAGATCCGGCGAATGGCGTTCTTCGACACGCTGACCGGGCTGCCCAACCGCACGCTGTTCATCGACCGGCTGACCCAGTCGGTCAGCCTCGCGCGGCGCAACCACTCCCAGCTGGGCGTGCTGTTCCTGGACCTCGACAACTTCAAGAACGTGAACGACGGCCTCGGCCACGAGGCCGGCGACCGGCTGCTCGTCGCGGTGGCGACCCGCGTGACGGGCGCGCTGCGTGCGGAGAGCGTGCTCGCACGGCTGGGCGGCGACGAGTTCGTGGTCCTGCTGCCCGATCTGCACGAGGCGGAGGAAGCGGCCGTGACGGCACGCCGCATCCTCGAGACGCTGAGCGAGTCGCCCGTCTCGGAGTTCACGGTCACGGCCAGCATCGGCATCGCGCTGTTCCCGAACGACGGCGAGGATCCGCTCACGCTCATCAAGAATGCCGACACGGCGATGTACGCGGCGAAGGACTCGGGACGCAACGGGTTCCGCTTCTTCACGCACGCGATGAACGACTCCGTGATGGGCACCCTCAAGCTGGAGACGCGGCTGCGGCAGGCGATCCGCGAAGGGGCGTTCACCCTGCTCTACCAGCCGAAGGTGGAAGCGCGCTCCGGAGCGATCGTGGGCATGGAGGCACTCATCCGCTGGACCGACGCGGAACTGGGCCCGGTCCCCCCGTCCGAGTTCGTGCCGGTGGCCGAGCGCCACGGCCTCATCCGCGCCCTCGGCGACTGGGTGCTCAAGGCCGCGTGCACCCAGAACGTCGCGTGGCAGAAGGCCGGACTGCCCGGACTGCCCGTCGCGGTGAACGTCTCCGCCCTGGACTTCGACGATCCGGAACTGCCCGCGCGCATCCGGCGGGCGCTGGACGAGACGGGTCTGGAGGCCAGATATCTGGAGATCGAACTCACGGAGAGCGCGCTCATGAAGGACGCCGAGCGCACCACCGCGCTGCTGCACGAGATCAAGAATCTCGGCGTCAGCATCGCGATCGACGACTTCGGCACGGGCTACAGTTCCCTGGCCTATCTGGGCACGTTCCCCATCGACCGACTTAAGATCGATCGGTCGTTCGTACGCGATCTTCCGAGCGTGAACTCGGCCGCCGAGATCACCCGCGCCATCATCGGCATCGCGAAGCGCCTGAGCCTGAGCGTCGTGGCCGAGGGCGTGGAGACCGAGGATCACGCCAGGTTCCTGCAGGACGAGCAGTGCGACGACCTGCAGGGCTACCTGTTCAGCCGTCCGCTGCCGGCAGACGCCTTCGAGCACATGCTCCGGGCGGAGACCGAAAAGAGCCACTGACCGCGCTCCGGCGCGTCATCGCAACGCCGCCCCGGGGGCTCGCCCCGCGCACAAGAACCTCGCAGCATCGAGCGATGACGCACCGCCCCGGGCGGGGCCCGGGCTGCGCACCGTCACCCCCTTCGCAGGCCGATCCCGCGGGAACCGCGCCCCGGCGCGTCGTCACCCCCACCCCGGTCCCCCGACTGGCATCCGGCGGTGAGGCACGGCGGCTCCTCGGCCGGATTTCGATCCGCACCGGGCAGAGTGGTGCCGCACCGTCACCCGTCGCACCAGCCCGTGCCGATACAATCGCAGGCTCACGCATCCGGAGTCCTGTTCCATGGCAACCCTGCCCGCCACCATGCACGCCGTCGAGATCGCCCGGTCCGGCGGTCCCGAGGTCCTGCGCCCCGTCACGCGTCCGGTACCCGAGCCTCGTCCGGGCGAGGTCCTCATCCGTGTCGAGGCCGCCGGGGTCAACCGGCCGGATGTGCTGCAACGCATGGGCCTGTATCCCCTGCCGCCGGGCGTCTCGGATCTGCCGGGCCTGGAGGTCGCGGGCACCATCGCCGCACTCGGATCAGGCGTGACCGGCTGGGCCGTGGGGGACGCGGTCTGCGCACTCACCCCCGGGGGCGGATACGCCGGGTTCTGCACCACCCCCGCGGGTCAGTGCCTGCCGGCTCCGAAAGGCCTGTCGATGGTCGAAGCGGCTTCGCTGCCCGAGACGTGCTTCACCGTGTGGATCAACGTGTTCGACCGCGGCCGGCTCGCCCCGGGCGAGACCCTGCTCGTCCAGGGCGGCTCCAGCGGCATCGGCGTCACCGCGATCCAGATGGCACGGGCCTTCGGTCACCGGGTCTTCGTGACGGCCGGGACGGACGAGAAGTGCCGCGCCTGCGAGGCGCTCGGCGCGGAGCGCGGCATCAACTACCGCACCGAGGACTTCGTGGCGTTGGTGAAGGAGCTCACGCAGAACCGGGGCGCGGACGTCATCCTCGACATGGTGGGCGGGGACTACGTCCCGCGCGAGCTGAAATGCCTCGCAACGGACGGCCGCTTGTCGCTCATCGCGTTCCTGGGCGGTCCGAAGACGACGCTCGACATGAGCGACATCCTGTACCGCCGCCTGACGATCACGGGGTCCACGCTGCGGCCGCGCAGCGTGGAGTACAAGACGGAAGTCGCGCAGGCATTGCGCGAGAAGGTCTGGCCGCGGGTGGAGTCCGGTGCCATCAGGCCGGTCATCCACCAGACCTTCCCGCTCGCCGACGCGGCCGACGCCCACCGCCTCATGGAATCCAGCACGCACGTGGGCAAGATCGTGCTGACGGTGGCCTGATCCGATGACGGGGAACTCGCTGATGCGGGGGATCGCGGCGCTCGTCTGCGCCGCACTCCTCGCGTTCGGCGGCGTGTCCGAGGCGCGAACGCCCCGGCCGATCCCGACGATTGCCGAGCGGGACCTCCCGCCGGAAGCGCGCGACACCCTCGTACTGATCCGCGCCGGCGGGCCCTTCCCTTACGCGAAGGACGGCTCCGTGTTCCAGAACCGGGAACGGCGCCTCCCGCCGCAGCCGCGCGGCTTCTATCGGGAGTACACGGTCCCCACGCCCGGCGCGCGTGACCGCGGCGCCCGGCGTATCGTCACCGGCGGACGCACCGAGCACTACTGGACGCCCGACCACTACCGTACGTTCCGCCGCATCGAGGAGTCCGGCCGATGATGCTTGCCGACGTGTTGTCCGGACGCCGGGGCGGCGTCTACTGGGTGCCCGATGGCGTATCGGCCGCGCTGCGCGCGCTGCCCGAGCCACCACGTCACGTCCTGGTGCACGGCGCCCGCGACAAGGCGGAGCTGCTCCGCGGACTCGCGTCGGCACTGAACCTGCCCGACTGGTTCGGCCACAACTGGGACGCGCTGGAGGAATGCCTGCTGGACCTCCCGATCGGGCCGGAGGGCCTGGTGCTGGAACTCTCCGGACTGGCCCCGCTCGCCCGCCGGGACCCCGACTCCGCCCGCACGCTCGTGGACATCCTGCAGGAGGCCGTCACCCACTGCGCCGGCCACGACCGGCGCCTGCTGGTGCTGGCCACGGGAGAACGCTGGCTGCTGCCGCCGATGGCGGCGCTGGAACGCGACTGACCGGCGTCAGCTGCCGACGGCCGCCGGATCCTCGAAGGGACGCAGCCAGTCGGGATCCGGCTCGAGGGACAGGAAACGCGCGAGTTCCGACAGCGCCAGCTGATAGACCTCGCGCTTGAACTCCACGACGGCGTCCAGCGGCACCCAGTAGCGCTGCCAGCGCCAGGCGTCGAACTCGGGCTTGTCGGAGCGGCGCAGGCTCACGTCGCAGTCACGGCCCACGAGGCGCAGCAGAAACCAGATCTGCTTCTGGCCGCGGTAATTGAAACGGGCGTCACGCCGGACCCAGTGCCGCGGCACGTCGTAGCGCAGCCACTCCCGGGTGCGCCCGAGGACGCGGACGTGCTCGGGGTCGAGACCGACCTCTTCCTGCAGTTCCCGGAACATGGCCTCTTCAGGCGTCTCGCCGGACTTGATCCCGCCCTGCGGAAACTGCCACGCGTGTTCGCGGACACGCTTGGCCCAGAACACGTCGTTGCGGGCGTTGACGAGCACGATGCCAACGTTCGGGCGATACCCGTCTCGATCGATCATCTTCGACTTCTTGTAGTGGTCTCGCGAGGATGCGTCGGATTCTTTCACAAACGGCATGCCGAAGGAACTGGCGCCGGCAGGGCCGCGGCAGGCGCCCCGGCGGACGGGCCATGGCCCCGGGCGGCCAGCCCGGATGTGTCATCAGGCCGCGGCATGACCGCAAGGTGCCCGCCGGCGCCCGTGGAGGCCGGCAGACCGACTTGCACCGACCGCCGACTTCTCGCGGATTCAATGAACAGCGAAGCGCAGCCGGTTCTCGGGGCCGGTCTGGCAAAACGTCCGGGCTAGGGCAGCGTGCTTCGGATGAGCTGGGGCGAGCCCGATACGAACAGCGCCGTGACGCCGGCCATGGAGGCGGAAGCGCCGAACAGGTCGGTGCGTGAGCGGGCGCCCCAGTCCGCGGGAACGAGCAGCACCCTCATGCCGATCTCGCTCCAGACGATCCACCCGCGCGTCCCGTCGGTCATGCGCAGATGCATCGTCCAGAGGCCGGAAGGCTGCCGCGTCACCGACAGCATGCGCGTACCGGCCAGCCATTCCTGGATCACCCCGAACGCGCGCCCCGCCGGCACGAGGTCGAGTCCGTCGGGGGTCGTGGTCGCTGCAAAGAATGCACTGCCCGGGCCCCACGCGTACCAGTTGAAGCGGGAGGCGCCGGCCGCGAAGCTCGTGAAGTACATGCGTGCCAGGAACGTGGCGCCGGTGGAGAGCGGTGTGGCCGCGTTGCCCGCGGCGGCCTCGGTGTGCCACACGGGCTTCATGCCCGCACCGCGCGCACGCAGGACCTGACGCAGATTCGCGAACGTCGCGAAGAGTCCCTCGGGCGGCGTGGCGTAGTGGTGGTAGGCGATGACATCGACGAACGGCCCGCCGCCCAGGGCAAGGAACTCATCCATCCAGCCGACGCTGTAGGGCGCCGGGGACAGGACCCTCGCCGCCGGATCGTTGGCGCGGATGATGCCGAACGCCTCGCGCGTGAGTTCGACCATCCTGCTCACCGACCCCGAGTAGAAGGTGGGATCGTTGGGCTCGTTCCAGACTTCGTAGTGATGGATGCGGCCGCGGTAACGCCGCACCACCGCCGTCACGTAGTCCCGCCAGTCCTGGATGTTCGCCGGCTCGGCCGGTGCGCCGGCGCCGTTGTAGGACACATCCCCCGGGCGGGCCGACGCCCACGTCGGCGACTGGCCGAGCGTGAGCGTGACCTGCACGCGCCGCTGCTCGGCCTCGCGCACGTACTGATCGAGCAGACCGAAGTCGAACTGACCCTTCACGGGCTCGAGCGCGGACCACGTGGTGCCGGCATCCCACAGGCGCAGCGTGCCTACCGGCACCGTCGGCCAGCGCCAGGCCTCTCCGCCGCCGCTCAGGGCCACGTCGTCGAGCCAGAACACCCCGGGCGAACTCGCGCGGACCATGATCAGGGCGGCGCGGGACCCGGTCACCCGGCCGCTGACGGACACGGACTGCCATTCGCCGGTCAGCACGACGTCCCGCGCGGCGTAGTCGGTGTAGGGTGCGCCTCCTTCGCGCAGCGCCAGCGTCACCACGAGCCCCGGCGTGCCGCGCAGCCACCCGGAGAGCGTGTAGGTCGCCCCCGAGGCGAGCGTCTGGGACCGCACCAGCTGCACGGCACCGTTGCGGACGGCGCGCACCTCGACTTTCTGCGAGGCGAGTCCGGAACGCGGGGACGCGCCGTCCTGCGAGTACCGCACCTCGACGTCGGCCCACTCGGAGTTGTCCTGCCACCAGTGGGCGATTTCCCCCGTGATGGCGGCGCGTCCGCTCGCGATCGCGCGGTAGGGCGCCTCGAATCCCGGGTTGCGCACCTGCGTATCGGCAAGCCCGTTCAAGTGCATCCCGAACTGGGTCCCTGCCGTCGTACCGATGGGGGGAAGCGCCGCCGGGCTTCCCGTCACATAGCGGAGCGCCGCGTCGTCGACGTGGATCACGCCCGGCCGCGCCGCGGAGATCATCAGGGAGGCCGAGGCAGACTCGCCGACGAAGCCCGGGAGAGACACCTGCCGCCATGTCCCCGACAGCTCCACCTGCCGTTCGACGTAGCGCGTCCAGGGCGCGGAACCCCGCTGCAGGCTCACGCTCACCCGCAGACCGTCGGTGCCCTTGAGCCAGACACTCGGTGTGTACCGCCGGCCGGCGACCAGGGCGACGGTCTGGAGGAACTGCATCTCGCCGCTGCGAACGGCCCCGATCGAGATCTTCTGCGAGGCGCTTCCGGATCGCGGAGCGGCGGTGTCCTCCGAGTAGCGGACATCGACGTCGGCCCACCCGGAATTGTCCTCCCAGCCCGGCGCCACCTGTCCGCTGACGCGACCGGCTCCCGCGAGCGTCACGTAGCCGCCCTCGAAACCCGGATTGACGAGCGGCACCGCCACCGCGGCCTCGTCACAGATCACGCGGGCACCGGCCCAGTCGGCGGCGTCGAGCGTCGTTCCGTCTCCGCCATCGAGCGTCTCCAGGATCAGTTCGCGCACGTGCGACACGTCGAGGTGGACCGGGAGCGCGGGACTGATGCCCCGCATGAGCCCGGACTCAAAGCTCAGGATCCCGTCCAGCCAGATGCGGAAGGACACCGACCCCGCGCTGCCGACGGGTGTCCCCCGATGACTGTCGTCGAGACCGACCACGACCCGCAGCTCCGAGCACTGCCGGTTCAGCAGGTAGACGATGCGGGAGTTGCCGAAGACGCCCAGGCCCTTCGCGTAGCGCGTCCCGTTGATGGTGAGGGAAGCCGCAGGATCGGAGGCCGCTGCACCATGGGCACGATCCCGCACGGGCGGCCCGTCGCTGGTCCCGGCACTCGTCCAGGCCCGGTCCGACAGGAAGCTCTCGCCCGGGACGCCGGTGCCCTGGGCGATGGCGACCCGGACACAGCACAGCGCAACGCAGAAAACCAGGAGCCTGACCGCACACGCGAAACCGGATCTGCCAGCCATGCCGATCTTCCTCGTCCCCCGGTGAATGAATGGCAGCCACACGACGGTTTGGTTTCCGGTCCGTGCTGCTGCCGACGATGCGTTTTCCCCCGCCCCGCTTGAAGGTTAGGGGATCGGCCCGGACCGGACAACTGTCGTCGGACGGCGCCGGCCCGTGCCGCGACGGAACTGCGGCCGGCGGCACCCCGTCGCGCTGATCAGACCAGCAGCCGGTGCTCGCTGTGCGCGTTCATCTGGCCCAGCCGGCTCACGAACTGGAGGAACTCGAGGCCGGTGCGGGGCTCGAGCTCACGCGCGCGGTCGCGGAGCTGGTCCCACCGCGTGGGGGACGGCCGCTTCTGGAACGCGAACACGGCCACGTTGCCCTTGCGCTCGGCGGGCAGGCAGACGACCTGCTGGTCGAACACGCGCTCGATGCGCTGGAGGAAGGTGTCGAACCTCGGATCGGTGCTCCACAGGTTGACGGACATCACGCCGTCGGGCTCCAGCGCCTGCCGGCAGTGCGCGTAGAAGTCCTCGGAGGCCAGGGACTCCACCTGGGCGTTGGCGTCGAACCCGTCCACGACCAGCACGTCGCAACTGCCCTTCGCGATGCGCACGTGCTCGGCACCGTCGTCCACCAGGATCGTGAAGCGCTCGTCGTTCTCGGGCACGAAGAAGAAGCTGCGCGCCGCAGCGACCACCTTGGGGTTGGTCTCCACCACCGTGACCATCGCCTGCGGAAACCGGTGGTAGGCGAACTTGGCGAGCGACCCGCCCGCCGAGACCGATCATCAGGAAGCGGCGCGGCTGGGGATGGAACAGCAGGCAGCCCATCATCGCGCGCGTGTACGAGAGGACCAGCGCGTACGGGTCGGCGATGCGCATGGAACTCTGGACCGTGTCGGTGCCCAGGTACAGCGAACGGATGCCGTTCTCCTCGTTCACCTGCACGAGGGCGTCGTCGCCGCGGGCCCGGCGCTGCCGCAGTCTGGACATGAAGCTCATGGGGCGGGGATTATGCCCGGTAAACTAGCGGCTTTTCCCCCGGACCCAGGCGCGATGCGAGTCTCCCAGTTCTTTCTCTCCACCCTCAAGGAAGCCCCGGCCGAGGCCGAGCTCGTCAGCCACCGGCTGATGCTGCGCGCCGGTCTCATCCGCAAGCTGGGCAGCGGTCTGTACACGTGGATGCCGCTGGGCCTGCGGGTGCTGCGCAAGGTGGAGACGATCGTGCGCGAGGAGATGAACCGCGCCGGCGCCGTCGAACTGTTCATGCCCGCGGTGCAGCCCGCCGAGCTGTGGCAGGAGACCGGCCGCTGGCAGGTGTTCGGCCCGCAGATGCTCAAGATCAAGGACCGGCACGAACGCGACTTCTGCTTCGGGCCGACCCACGAGGAGGTCATCACCGACATCGCCCGGCGCGAGATCCGCAGCTACCGCCAGCTGCCGGTGAACCTCTACCAGATCCAGACCAAGTTCCGCGACGAGATCCGCCCGCGCTTCGGCGTGATGCGCGCCCGAGAGTTCGTGATGAAGGACGCGTACTCGTTCCACACGTCCTTCGAGGACCTTCAGCGCGAGTACCGCAACATGTACGACGCCTACTCGCGCATCTTCACGCGGCTGGGTCTGCAGTTCCGCGCGGTGGCCGCGGACACCGGCGCCATCGGCGGCACCGGCTCGCACGAGTTTCACGTCCTGGCCGACTCGGGCGAGGACGCCATCGCCTTCTGCCCGACGTCCGATTTCGCCGCCAACGTGGAACTCGCGGAGGCCCTCGCGCCCGCTGCGCCGCGTCCGGCCGCCGCCGAGCCGATGCGGGAGGTCGAGACCCCCGGCCGCAAGACGATCGAGGAGGTGAGCGAATTCCTCGGCATCGGCCCCGACCGCGTGCTGAAGGCCGTGGCGCTCATCGCGGAGGACAGGCTCGTCATCGTGCTCCTGCGCGGCGACCACACGCTGAACGAAGTGAAGCTCGGCAAACTCCCCGGTCTCGCGGAGTTCCGCATGGCCACCGAGGAGGAGATCGTGCGTCACACGGGTTCGCGCGCCGGCTACCTCGGCCCCATCGGTCTGCCCCGCGACGCTCACCGTCATCGCGGATCGCGCCGTCACGGCCATGGCCGACTTCGCGTGCGGCGCCAACAAGGCGGGCTACCACCTTACCGGTGTGAACTTCGGGCGCGACCTGCCGGTGCCGGAACAGGTCTTCGACGTGCGCAACGTGGTGGAAGGCGACCCGAGCCCGGACGGCAAGGGTGCGCTGTCCCTGTGCCGCGGCATCGAGGTGGGCCACGTGTTCCAGCTGCGCACCAAGTACTCGTCGGCGATGTCGTGCACCTTCCTCGATGACGCCGGGCAGAACCCGGCCGATGGAGATGGGCTGCTACGGCATCGGCGTGTCGCGCATCGTCGCGGCCGCCATCGAGCAGAACCACGACGACCGCGGCATCATCTTCCCCGAGGCGATGGCCCCCTTCCACGTGGCCATCGTCGCCATCGGCTACCGCAAGAGCGAGGCCGTGCGCACCGCCGCGAACGCGCTCCACGACGAGCTCACGGCCGCAGGCCTCGACGTGCTTCTGGACGATCGCGACGAGCGCCCCGGTGTGATGTTCGCGGACATGGAACTCACCGGCATCCCGCACCGGATCACCGTGGGCGACCGCGGGCTGGAGAAGGGCGAGATCGAGTACCGGCACCGGCGCGACTCGGCCTCGCAGAACGTGCCGGTCGCCGGCGCGGCGCAATGGGTGCGAAGCCGCATCGCCTGATCGGCCTCGTCTGCGCCGCGGCGCTGGCCGTTGCGGCGCCCGGCGTGTTCGCGGGCGCGCAGAAGTACGAGCCGCTGTCCGCGGCCGTGCAGGCGCGCCTGCAGCGCAGCGTCGCGGACGAGGGCGCGACGCGCGTCGCGTTCGCTTCCGACGCTGAAGCGGAGACCTGGCTGGCGAAGATGTCGCCCCGGCTGGCGCGGCGCATGGCCGACGAAGCCGCGCGCCGCGAGTTCCTGCTCACGGCGCACTACGAGGCCGTACGCGCCGGACTGGAGCCGGAGCTGGTCCTCGGGCTCATCCAGGTGGAGAGCAACTTCCGCAAGTACGCGGTCTCCAGCGCCGGGGCCCGCGGCTTCATGCAGGTGATGCCCTTCTGGACGCAGGTGATCGGCAGTCCCGACCACAACCTGTTCCATCTGCGTACCAGCCTGCGCTACGGCTGCACCATCCTGCGCCACTACCTCGACATCGAACGCGGCGACATGTATCGCGCGCTGGCGCGCTACAACGGCAGTCTCGGCAAGAACTCCGGCTATTCCGAGAAGGTGCTGGGCGCGTGGCGGCGGCATTGGGCCATCGATGCCCCCGCGCCTCAGACCCCGGCCGGTGCGGCGCGCGAACCCGTGGCGCAGGAAGGCAGGGGCACATCGCGCAACCCTGCGCGGGCGGCCACCGTCGGGCCGCCGGCCGCGCGACCCCACGCCTCGACGCCCATGAAGTACATGGGTACGCCCTGAGGCGTTTCTCCTCCGAGGATTCGCAGCCCGTTCCGGTCGCACGCCTGCGGTGGCCAACGAAGGTATTGCCTCCGCACGGCGTTCGGATCAATCTGCCCCGAGGTCCCGACCAACCGGCGGGACCGTGGCCGAATCCCACCGAGACAAGGAGTCCTCCATGGTGCGAACCCTCTTCCCCACATGCACGGCGATGGCGGTCCTGGTCGTCGGGCTCTCCCTGGCGACCCCGGCGAGCGCGGACGACGCGCTCATCGAAGGCAAGCTCCGCGCGTGTCCGTCCGACGGCACCAGCATCGGCGGCGTGAACTCGTGCGGCAAGGTCTGGAAACTCCGTTCCGGGGAAGTGGAGCTGGAGGCGGACGGCGAGATCGAGGTCGAGCTGAAGGGCCTCGTACTCGACGACCCGTCGACAGGCGAATTCAACGGCACCGCCGACGGTGTCACGCAGGTGGTGGTCAGCCTCGTGTGCGGCGGCTCGAAGGCCTCGGTCGTCGCCGAGACCGATCGTTTCCCGCTCAGCAAGAACGGCAACGCGAAGATCGAGACCAAGATCAAGCTGCCCGCGCAGTGCATCGCGCCCGTCGTTCTGGTACGCGAGGTCTGGGACGGCAAGGTCGGCGGGTGGCTCGCGGCCACGGGGTTCTGAGGTCCGCCACGCGGTCGCGGCGCCCGGAGGCCCGCGACCGCGAACCCCGGGCCGGGCGCGAACCGGATACGATCCGGGCTCCTCCGTGACCGGTCCGCATCATGAAACTCGTCGGCTCTCCCAACAGTCCGTTCGCCCGCAAGGTGCGCGTCGTTCTCATCGAGAAGGCACTCCCCTACGAGTGGGTCTCCGAACTGCCCATGGTCCCGGACACGCGCGTGCCGGACTACAACCCGCTGGGAAAGATCCCGGTGCTGGTGACGGACTCGGGACGCACGCTGTTCGATTCACGCGTCATCGTGGAGTACCTGGAGACGCTGCCGCCGCGAAACCGCTTCACCCCGACCGACGACGCCGGGCGCATCGAGGTGAAGCGCTGGGAGGCGCTCGCCGACGGGTGCAGCGACGCGCAGGCGCAGATCGTGTTCGAGCGGCGCCGGAGCAATCCGCAGTACATCAGCCCCGACTGGATCGCGTGGCAGGCGGCGAAGATCGATCGCAGCCTCGCGGCGATGGCGGACGAACTCGGCGGCCGGACCTGGTGCCACGGCAACGAGCTTTCGCTGGCGGACATCGCCGTGGTGAGCAGCCTCGGGCACCTGTCCGTGCGGTTGAAGGAGTTCGCCTGGCGGGATCGGCATCCGAACCTCGCCGCCCTGTTCGACCGGATGCACGAGCGGCCGTCGTTCCGCGACACGGTGCCGCCGGGGCCGTGACCGAACCCGGCGGATCCGCACTGGAGGGCGAACGCCCGGCGCCGCGCGCCCGGCGGGCAGCGATCAGCGCCGCTGGCGGGCGATCGCGCCGGTGACCACGAGGCCGACCCCGAGCATGGCCCACGCTCCCGGCTCCGGGATGGGCGCCGAAGGCACGACCTCGAACACCATGAACTTGTTGGTCTGGGCTCCGCTGAAGTTGTTGTCCGCCGCGAGCACGAGCGTCCGGTTGCCGTTCGCGAGCGTGTGACCCCAGGCCATGGCCTCGAAGTTGTCCATCGTGACGCCCTCGTACGTGATCGGCATTTCCAGCAGCAGCTCACGGCTCATCGGGGTATAGGCCGCGCCGGCAAGGCTTGCCAGAGCGGACACGTCGGTCGTCTCGGGGCCGATCTGCGTGACGACGAGGCGGATCGTGTTGCCGACCCCGAAGGCGAAGGCCCGCTCGAGGGCGATGAAGCTCGTGTCCGTCAGCGCCAGAAGCTCCGGCAGGCCGTTGTCGGGTCCGAAGGGCGCCCCCGGCGCCGCATCGACCGGGATCGGCGGAAGCTCGTACGCGTACTGTCCCACCGGCGAGCCGCTGGTGCCGTCGAAGGCCGTCACCCGGACCACGCTTCCGGCTGCCAGCGTCGTGATGCTGCCGTCCTGGACGAGCGCATCTTCGTTTGCCGTCCACACCTTTCCGTCCGGCGTCACGGCGAGGGCCTCGAACAGCTTGTTGTTCCGTCCGCCCGTCGTGGTGTTGTCGACATAGTCGAACATGTCGGGGGCACCCAGCTCGCGGACGTGCACGCCGCTGGTGGTCATCTCGCGCACGAAGGGCTGATGGCGCAACGCGGGGTTCGCGTTCCAGTTGCCCTCCGACGACCAGTAGAGGTTGCCGTTGGGCGCGAGCCGAAGTCCCTCGGGATCGACGGTGCGGGCGTTCGAGGGAAAGTTCGTGCCGTCGGGGCGCTGCATGAACGTCTGCCCGTTGATGGCGACACCGCGGAAGGACGAAGCGTCGTAGTCGAGGGACAGGTTGTAGAACCGCGGCGTGCCGCGTTCCCCGCCGCGGTCGTCCGAAATCGCCCAGAAGGTGCCGTCGGGCGCGCGGTCGATGCCCGAGATGCCGCCGAACTCGACGCCCGCGAACAGCGTTCCTGTCGGCAGCGACTGCTCACCGATGAGGCGCAGGGAGAAATCGGCGGCGTGAGCGCCGGCAGACAGGGTCAGGACGAACAGCGCACTGGCAATTCGAACGGTCTTCATGTGGAGAGGGAGGCCGGGGATGGAATGACCTCAACCGTAGCAATCCGCGATGACCCCGCCGTGACGACGGTCTGATCCGTCCGGCCGCCGCAGCCGGCAGGCACCGAATCGGGTGCCGGGAAGAAATGCCTTGCCTTGGCGCGTGCCGCAGGTGCGCTTCAGTACCGGGTCTTCCCGGCCTCCTGCTCCTTGCGATAGGCCTCGTACGAGGTATCCGCGCGCTCCAGGCAGCGGGTACGCTCCAGGCCGTCGGGCAGACGGTTGCACTCCGTGCGCTGCCAGGCCTGTCCGCCGGAATAGGCCTGCTCGGCGGAGCAGCCCCCGAGCATGGGCGCGACGAGCCCGCCGAGGGAAAGGATCATCAGACTGGCGACACAGTGCGGCATGACGGGGCTCCGGAACAGAGAGCCCCGATTATGGCGGGTCGCGCGGCCGGCGGCGCCCCGCTCAGTACACCCCCTTGGGATTGGGACCGTAGTCGTTGCGTCCGGGAATGCTGTCGCGCAGGGCGAAGTACAGGAACACGAAGAGGCCCGCGAGAGGCACGAACAGGGCGAGTTGCCACCAGCCGCTGAGCCCGACGTCGTGCAGCCGCCGCGCGGTGACGGCAATCGACGGGACGAGCAGCCCGGCGGTCATGACCGCAGACAGCACGCCCATCTCGAGATGCGGAATCCAGAAACCCAGCATGCCGTCGGCCAAGAACAGGGCAAAGGCCAGGATCATCTGGATGATGAAGAAGTACCAGTATTCGCTGCGGGTTGCGCGCCCGCTGAAGTCTGCGTACTTGCCGATGACCTCGAAGAACCAGTCCATGGCGGCCTCCCGACGATACGTCCCTCCGGACGCAACTCCGGAAAACGTAGCACCGGACGGGCTGCCGGAAAATCACCAGAACTGGGGAAACCCGACGGCACAGGACGTCACTCGGCCGCGTCGCGCCCGCCCGCCACCCGCAGCGGCGGCGGCGAGCCGCCGACCGCATCGCCTTCTCCCGAGGCGATCCACGAAGCGAGCGTGTGCCCGCGGGTGAGCGCCGCCACGTCGTCCCATTCGTGATCGCGCAGACCGAGCGTGGCCGCCTCGCGCTGCAGGCCCTCCCGGTCGAACACGAAGGCGTGGAACACGTCGGCCAGGGCGATCTGCGCCGGATCGCGGGCGAGCAGCCAGCCGTCCTCGCCGCTTCGCGCGACCCATCCCGCCCCGGCCATGCGGGTGAGCAGCGTCTCGGTGTCGTCCCAGGTGAGCCGCGCGCTGCGGGCCAGCACGTCGAGCCTTGCGGGCCCGCCCGCGCGATGACGTTCGTGCAGGTGCCGCAGAAGCGCGAGCGCCTCCACGTACCGGCCGCCCGGCACCTGATAGCGCGACCAGGCACCGGTCCGCAGCTGCGGCAGCGCTGCCGTGATCACCGCCCCGACCAGCACCACCACCCACGAGAAGAAGAGCCAGAGCAGGAACACGGGAAAGCCCGCGAAGGCACCGTAGATGAGCTTGTAGGAACCGAGGTGCACCACGAAGTACGCGAACGCGGCCTTCATGGCCTCGAAGGCGAGGCCGGCAACGACCGCGCCCGTGACCGCGTCGCGCATCTCGACCCGCCGGTTCGGCACGGTGCGGTACAGCCAGGCGAGCGCGAGCGCGGTGAGGAGGAGCGAGACGAGCTTCAGCAGCCCGGGGTGGGAACCGCGCTCGTCGAGCAGCCCCATGGACGTGGTCACCAGCCAGTAGGTGAGGTACACACCGATGCCGATCAGCAGCGGCCCGGCAGTGAGCAGCGCCCAGTACACGAGCATGCGCTTGAGGAACGGCCGCGGCTCGTGCACGCGCCAGATGCGGTTGAAGGCCTCGTCGATGGTGGACATCATCATCACCGCGCTCACCGACAGCAGCGCGATGCCGATGGCCGTGAGGCGTGAGGCCTTCTCGGCGAA
Organism: Ottelia alismoides; assembly: GCA_037367405.1. Lineage (NCBI taxonomy): Eukaryota > Viridiplantae > Streptophyta > Magnoliopsida > Alismatales > Hydrocharitaceae > Ottelia > Ottelia alismoides. The sequence continues at coordinate 107,221 of JAZKJV010007421.1, read as the reverse complement.
CTGGTGGGTGTAGGCCGTGATGAGCTTCGTGGCGGCGCCCGGCATGAAGTTCGACACGATGAAGCTGTTCAGCGTCGATACCATGCGGCCCGACACGGGCAGCGCCGAGAACACGGTAATGGCGATCGTCACGAGCGGCACGAGGCCCAGCAGGGTCGTGAACGTGAGGCTGCCCGCCACCTGCGCAAGGTCGTCCTCGCGGAAACGGGTGGCGATGAAGCGACCGATGCGTCGCAGATCGGGAAGGCTGACCGCCATGGGATGCGGGGAACCGGGGAGAACGGAGGCGACTCGTATGATACGGTCCATCCCGCGTCCTTCCCCGCCCGAGCCTTCATGCGAGAGATTCTCGTCCCTCTACTACTCCGCCACCGGCGGCGTGCGCGATCTCGCGCAGTACGTCGCCCGCGGCATCGCCCTCGAACCCGAAGCCACGCCCCGCGTCCGCAGTGTCCCCGCGCGTGTCCGCCGTCTGCGAGGCCGTCGAGCCCGCGGTGCCGGATGCCGGCGCCCCGTACGCCACCTTGCAGGACCTCGAGGAGTGCATCGGCGTGGCCGTCGGCAGCCCCACCCGGTTCGGCAACATGGCCGCACCGATGAAGTATTTCTGGGACGCCACGGGCGCCCTGTGGGCGCGCGGTGCCCTCGCGGGCCGGCCCGCGGCCGTGTTCACCTCGACCACCACGCTGCACGGCGGGCAGGAATCCACGCTGCTCTCGATGCTGCCGCCGCTGCTCCACCACGGCATGGTGATCGTCGGCCTGCCCTTCACCGAGCGCGATCTCACGACCACGGCGACCGGCGGCACGCCCTACGGCGCGTCGCACTGGGCCGGTCCGGCCAACGACCGCCCGGTGAGCGAGGAGGAGAAGCGCCTCGCCATGGCCCTCGGCCGCCGCCTCGCGCGCGTGGCACTCCGGCTCGCCGCACCCGACGGTGATCGCCCTTGAGCCGGGATGCCGCCCGCCCCGGACGCCGACTGATGCGCGGGCTGCGCGCAGGTGTGCTCGCGACGCAGTCCCTGCGCTTCGAAGGCTTCCCCTACGGCTCGGCCGTGCCCTACGCACTCGATGCGCACGGCCGCCCGGTCGTGCTCGTGAGCCAGCTCGCGGCCCACACGCAGAACCTCGATGCCGATCCGCGCACGAGCCTCACGGTCCACCAGGAAGACGTCGTGACGGCGGCCCGGCTCACGCTGCTCGGCACGGTCGCGAAGATTCCGCCCGACGACCCGGGTGCGCTGCGCTATCTCTCGCTGTTCCCTGACGCGATGGCGTATGCGGGCTTCGGGGATTTCGGGCTTCCGGCGCCTGGACCCCGTCGCGGGCCACTACGTCGGCGGCTTCGGCGACATCCGCTGGTTCGACGGCACCGACTTCGTGCTGCCCGCCGGTGCGCTCGAGGCCCGGGAGACGGACATCCTCGATCACATGAATGCCGATCACGCGGACACGCTGCGCGACTACTGCCGTCATCGCTTCGGGACCCTGGTGCGCGAGGTGCGGATGCTCACGGTCGACGCCGACGGCTTCGACGTCCTGGCCGACGGCCGGCTCGTGCGCTTCGAATTCGAGGCCGAGGTCGCCGATGCCGACACCGCGCGCCGCGAACTGGTCCGTCTGGCGCAGATCGCCCGCGCCGCCCCGGGAGCCGCCGCATGACGCTCCGCTCCGGGTCCTACCTTCTCGCCTGCGCGAGCATGATCGCGCTCGCCTTCCTCTGCGTCGCGTGGGAGGCCTTCCTGGCGCCGCTGCGCCCGGGCGGCAGTCTGCTCACGCTCAAGTCCGTGCCGCTGCTGGTGCCGCTGTTCGGACTGCTGCGCGAGAAGCTCTACACCTATCGCTGGACCAGTCTGCTGAGCCTCGCATACTTCACCGAAGGGGCCGTGCGCGCCTGGTCCGACGGCGGGACGAGCCAGGGGCTCGCCTTCGCCGAAGTGGTGCTGTCCCTGCTCCTCTTCGCGGGTTGCCTCGGCTACGTGCGCTCGCACACGCATCCGGTCCGTGCCGCCTGACTCTCCGCCGGTCTACCGGGGCCGTTTCGCCCCGACGCCCTCCGGCCCCCTGCACTTCGGATCGGTCGTCGCGGCGGCCGGAAGCTACGCCGATGCGCTCGCCCACGGTGGCGAATGGCACGTCCGCATCGACGACCTGGACCCGCCCCGCGTTGCGCCCGGCGCTGCCGACCGGATCCTGCGCACACTGGCGTCGCTCGGATTCGAATGGTCGGGGCCGGTGGTCCTGCAGAGCGCCCGCACGGCGGCCTGCGCCGACGCGCTGCGCGAACTGCAGGCGCGCACGCACGTGTATCCGTGCACCTGCACGCGGGTCGAGATCGCCGCGGCGGGCCTGCCCGGCATCGAAGGCCCGCGCTATCCCGGCACGTGCCGCGGCGGCCGTCCCGTCCCTCCCGCCCGCCCGCGCTGCGCGTGGAGGTCCCCGATGCGCCCCTGTCCTTCGACGATCTGCTCCAGGGCCCGCAGGTGCAGAACCTCGCCGAGGCCACCGGCGACTTCGTGGTCCGGCGGGCGGACGGCGTGTACGCCTACCACCTGGCGTGCATCGTCGACGACACGCTGGACGGTTTCACGCACGTGGTGCGCGGCGCAGACCTGCTGGAGTCCGTCGGGCGGCAACTGCATCTTCTCCGGACGCTCGGCTGGCCGGAGCCGCAGTACCTCCACCTGCCGGTGGCGGTGGACGCGGCCGGTCAGAAGCTCTCCAAGCAGACGCTGGCGCCGCCGTCGCGGACGGCGACACCGCGCTGCTCGGGCGGGCTCTGGCGTTCCTGAACCATCCCCCACCTCCGGAACTCGGCGGCGCACCCGCGGCGGAGCTGTGGGGCTGGGCGTGCGCAGCGTGGCGCCGGGAACGTCTGCCCGCCACGAGAGCGAAACCGCTCGGCTCGCCCGCCGGGTGAAGCCTGTGCGAGACTAGCTGCGTTTCCCGCCTCCCCGCCCGCTGCCGCCATGTCCCGCCAGACGCTGCCGATGACCGATGCGCTGCACGACTACCTGCTGGGCATATCGCTGCGCGAGACGGACGTGCAGCGTCAGCTGCGCGAAGACACCGCCCGCCTGCCGGAGGCCGGCATGCAGCTCTCGCCCGAGCAGGGCCAGCTCCTGCAGCAGCTCGTGCGGCTCACCGGGGCGCGCCGGTGCCTGGAGATCGGCACCTTCACCGGTTACTCGGCCCTGTGCGTGGCCCTCGCGCTCCCGGACGACGGATTCATCACGGCATGCGACGTGAGCGAGACGTGGACCGACATGGCCTGGCGCTACTGGCAGGCCGCCGGGGTCGCCCACAGATCTTCCTGCGGCTCGCCCCCGCGCGGGAGACGCTCGACGCCCTGCTGGAGCAGGACCAGGCGGGCCTGTACGACTTCGCCTTCATCGACGCGGACAAGGAAGGCTATCTGGACTACTACGAGCGGGCGTTGCGGCTGCTGCGCATCGGCGGGCTCCTGGCCGTGGACAACACCCTCTGGTCCGGCCGCCCCGCCGACCCTGCCGCCACGGACGCCGACACCGCCGCCATCCGGGCCTTCAACGCCCGTCTGCGCGAGGACGCCCGGGTGGACCTCTCGGTGCTGCCCGTGGGCGACGGCCTCACCCTGGCCCGGAAGCGCTGACCGGACGGTCTTTGGCCGCCCGCAGCCGGCGCCATCCCTCTGTTCCTCCGGAGTTATTGCACCGCACAAAATTTTTCGTCCGAAGCCTTGACTTCAGAATTCGCGAGCCTATACTCCGTTTTGTGCAATGCAACAAAGCCGACTGGCATTCACCGCAGTTGCACCGGGATCTTCCCCTCCACTTCGAAAGGAGCAACTACATGAGCTTCACCACCCAGGATTCGCGGCCCCCGCCCAAAGCGCAACTGGACGTCGCCATCCGCGCGGCCACCATCGCCTCCGAGAGCGCCGCCAAGCTGTTCGAACTGAACACCAAGACCGCCCGCGCCGCCTTCGACGAGTTCACCGGTGCCATCAAGGCTGCCGCTTCCGTCAAGGATCCGGCCGAACTTCGCACCCTGGCCTCCAAGGCCGCGCAGCCCGACCTCGAGAAGGCGCAGGCCTATGCCCGCACCGTGTACGAGCACCTGGCGGCGACCCAGGCCGAACTCGCCTCCCTGGTCGAATCCCAGGTGACCGAGTTCAACAAGCAGGTGGTCGTGGCCATGGACAGCGTCCTCAAGTCCGCCCCCGCCGGTTCCGAAGCGTTCGTCCTCCGCGGTCAAGACCGCCATGACGACCGCCAACCAGGCCTACGAGACCTCCGTGCAGTCCCTGAAGGACGCCGGCAGCTCGATGCTCGGCGCGGCCCCGGTCACCGGGTCCAAGCGCAAGGCCGCCTGAACCAGCGACGGCTGAAGTGAAAAGGCCCTGCGGGAAACCGCAGGGGCCTTCGTCTTTTCGGGCGCCGGCGCGGAAGGTCAGGCAGGCTTTCCGGTATGCGGCACCGCGACAGAGCCCGCCACGGACAGCGTCGCCTGCCCGGCCGCCTGCACACGATTGCCGCCCAGGCGCTTGCGTGGAACAGCACCTCGTCAGCGGCCTTCAGCAGTTCGTCGTACTTGACCATGATCGGGCCGCGTGCCGCGACGCCCACCGAGACCGACAGCGCGTGCGACAGAGCGCCCAGCGCGACCGGCGAACCGCACACCGCCTGACGCAGACGCTCGGCGAGACGGGTCGCCGGGGCGAGGGGCGTATCGGGCGAGATCACCAGGAACTCCTCACCGCCGAGACGGCAGATGACGTCCTCGGACCGTGCCGCCTTCCGCAGGCTGAGCGCCACCTGCCGGAGCACCTGATCGCCCACGTCGTGACCGTGGGCGTCGTTCACCGCCTTGAACCGGTCGACGTCCACCATCATCACCGAGAAGGTCCTCTGGTTGCGCGAGGACGCCGACCACTCCTGTTCCAGGCGCTCCATCGCGTAACGGCGGTTGGGCAGGCCCGTGAGCGGATCGGTGAGCGCCGCCTGGCGCAGACGGCGGTTGGCCACGGCCAGCTCCGTCGCGAAACGGCGCAGGCTCTGGCTGTCCCGCTCGGACTCCTGCTGCAGGCGGATGACCCGCTGACCCGCGCGCATGCGGGCGAGCAGCACCCGCGCATGCAGGGGCTTGGTCACGAAATCGTCGACGCCCGCCTCGAAGGCTTCCACGAGGCTGTCCTCCTCCTCGCGGGCAGTGAGCAGGAGGAAATAGATCTGCCGGCCCTCCTCGGTGTCGCGCAGCGTGCGGCACAGCTGCAGGCCGTCCATCTCCGGCATCATCCAGTCGCAGATGATGAGCTGCGACTGCTCCTTCAGCGCGATGCGCAGGGCCTCCTGCCCGTTGCGGGCCGCGCTCACCCGGTGGCCCTCGGCCGCCAGGATGCGCACGAGCATCGTCAGGATCGTGGGATCGTCGTCCACCACGAGGATGCGCACGGCATTCTCGACGGCGGCGCTGATGGGTATCACCTTTGCACCCGCCCGCTTCGGGTCGTCCTTCTGCGGCGGGGCCTCCTCCAGCGGCGCGGCGCCGGAAGTCGGGTTCTGGGCCGCCTGCAGCAGGGCGTTGAACGCGGGAATGTCCTGCGTGGGGACTTCCAGCATCGCACCCCATTCCTTCCAGTCGGCCGCGATCTGATCCGTGAGCATCGCGAGCGCCTCGGCGTCGAGCCCGATGCGCGCGGCGTCGAAGATCATGTCGGACAGCAGGGTCTTGCGGACCGCGTTGTCCGAGGAGCAGTAGCGGCCGATCTTCGCGGCGAGGTGGAGCAGATGGCACAGGATGGACTCGCGCGAGCCCTCCGGATACTCGGCCTGGGACGGGGTCTCGTGATGGTTCACCGCGCCGACGAACACGCGCGGCAGCATCCACTCCTCCAGGAGGGCGGCGGTCAGTTCGCGGTGGTCGGTGCTCAGCACCTCGCGCTCGCGCTGCAGGCGTGCGTCGGGGTTCGGGAAGCTCTGGACGAGAATGCCGGCGAAGGCTTCCGGATACAGGGTCGCGAGCGCGAGCGAACCCACATTGGAGAGCAGGCCGCAGCAGAATGCCTCGTCCGGCGGTGCGGTGCGCGTGCGCTGGCACAGCACGTTGGCCGAGATCGCCGTCGCGAGGGACGTGGACCAGAAGGCACTGTAGTCGAACGCGCTGCACGCGCCGCCGCGATGCTGCCCCATGATCGAGAAGCCGAGTGCGAGCTGACGGACGGTCCGGATGCCCAGCAGACGGATCGCGTCGCCCACGGCGGCCGTGGGGCGCCGCGGCCCGGCGAACGCCGAGTTGGCAAACTTGATCAGGCGCCCCGCCAGCGCCGGGTCGGCCTGGACCACCCGGCCGATCTCCTCGAGCGTGACGTCGTCCTTCCGGCAGAGCTCCATGATCCGGAGCGCCACACCCGAGGGAGAGGGCAGCTTGCCGGTCGTCTTCAGTTCGTCGAACTCTTTCTTGTCCATCCGTGCATCCCGGGATCCCAGCCCCCGGGGGGACGGGCTCTCAACGATCCGGGACAGACGCGTCCCGGCATCGAGGAGGTTTAACGGTCTCCCGGAGGGGCTTCTTTAGCGGGACGGTCCGCGGGCGGACAGCGCAGCGGGTCCGGCACGGGCACGGGCAGGTCCGGCGGGATCGGGACCTGGGGCTTCGCGCACCGCAACCGCCCCAGTTCGACCGAGGCCTCGTTCCGGCGACCCGATTCCCACAGGGCCAGAATCTCCCGCAGTTCGGCCACGCCGTCGTCGTGCCCGCCGATACGCGGCGCGGCGGCCGTCGCCGGCGATGCCTTCGCGTGCTCGGCTGCCGGCGCGCCGCGCGTCATCGCGAGCGGGGTGGAGCGGGCACGAAGCCTCGATGGCTCGCCAGCGGCAGCGCCTGCGTCACCGGAGCGGGATGGCATCCGCGCCGCCGCCGGCGGTGCAGCCGCGACGACTGTCTCCCCGGACACTGGCGGCAGGGCCTCGCCGGGCGGCGCGGCCGCCGCGTCGACGCGTGCACTCTCGGAGCCGGCCGGAGCGGCGGGAATCGGCGTCCCCTCCGCCGACGGCGGGGGGGCAGCCACTCTGGCTTCCCGTGCCGCTCGCCCCCGTGCGTCCTCACCACCCTCAGGCGTCGTCGGACCGGCGTCGGGCGGAGCGAGAGTCTCTCGGGCCGCCTCCGCACGGCGCGAGGCCTGCGCGGCGTGCCCCGGATCCCGCGCGGCGTTCTCCGACATCGCGATCTCGGCGCGACGCTTCGACCGTCCGGTGATTTCGGCCTGCGCGAGGCCGACCTCGGCCGGCTGCACTGCGGCCGAGGCTGCCTTGCGAACGCCATCCTCGACACGCTGCCGTTCGTCCTGCTCACGATGGACGCCCGTCGCCGCATCCGCCATGGGGGCCGGCGCCGTGGCCGCGGGCTGCGCCTGGAGTTCCGCGACGTCGTACACCACCGCCGAAGGGGCGAGGCGCCAGTCATCGAGCCACCACCAGACGAAGGAAACACCCAGGACGAGACCCGCGGCGGCGGCCAGCGGGGCGCGCCACCGGGCGAGGCCGCCCGGGCGGGCAGCGCGCGGTCCCGCGCCGACCGCACGACGGGAAGCCGCGAGAATCGCCGCGTCCAGCGACCCAGGGGGCGCCTCGTCGCGCACAGCGCCGCGGTAGGCGTCACGGACGTCCGCCAGCGGACGAAGCTCGTCGTCCCAGTCGCGATCGCGCGGCTCAGACATGGGCCACCTCCCGCAGGGCATCGCGCAGCCGGCCGAGGGCATAGCGCACACGGCTCTTGACCGTCTCGCGCCCGACGCCCGTGAGGCGCGCGATCTCCTCCAGGGTCAGTTCGCCCTCCTCGTGCAGCAGGAAGGCCTCGCGCTGCGCGGGCGGCAGCGCGTCCAGCGCCGCGACGATCCGCTCGGCGCTGCGCTTGCGGTCCAGCAGGGACTCGGGCGCCTCGTGTCCCGGTGCGGCCAGCGTGGCGGCCACGGCCTCCCCCGCCTCGTCGTCGAGGGAGAAGGCGGTCCGGCGGTCCTTCCGCAGGAGATCGATCATGCGGTTGCGGGCGATCTGGTAGAGAAAGGTGGTGAAGCGCGCCTCGACACGGTAACGGACCCGCGCCTGGATGAGGTTGGTCCACGTGTCCTGGAAGATCTCCTCGGCGAGCCCCCGGTCGGACACCATCCGCAGGCAGAACCGGTACAGCCCCGCGCGATGGCGGTCGTACAGGATGGCGAACGCCTGCGCGTCGCCGGTGGCGTAGCGCATCATCAACGTCTCGTCGTCGGCGTCGTCGGTCATGCGATCAGTGTAGTCTCGGGCCTTCAACGCACGAGATCGCGAAACGGGGTCAACACCCCGCCCTTCCCTCATGAACTTCACCCCCGAAGACCTCCACCGCCTCGAAGGGCTGCTCGCGCAGGTCGCGCGCGCCGAGATCCTGCCGCGCTTCAACCGCCTGCAGGCCGACGAGATCCGAACCAAGAGTTCCGCGGTCGACCTCGTCACCGACGCTGACGAGGCAGCCGAGCGCGTCATCACGGCGACGCTGCGCGACTGGTATCCGGACGCCGTCGTGGTCGGCGAGGAGGCTGCCACGCGGGATCCGTCTCTGCTCGACGGCCTCGGCACCGCGCGTCTGGCGTTCGTCATCGATCCTGTCGACGGGACCCGCAACTTCGTCGCGGGCCTGCCCGCCTTCGGCGTGATGCTGGCCGCAGTCGCGGACGGAGAGATCGTCGCGGGCATCATCCACGACCCGATCGCCCGGAACAGTTGCCTCGCGCTGCGGGACGGCGGCGCATGGCAGGCATTCGAAGACGGTCGCACCCGGGGCCTGCGCGTCGCGCCCTCCGCGCCCGTCGACCTGATGGAAGCGGTGGCTGCCGTCGGGTTCCTCGAGGAACCCCTGCGCAGCCGCGTGGCGCGCAACCTCGCCGCCTTCCGGTCGACCACGAGCCTGCGGTGCGCCGCACAGGAATACCGGCTCGCCGTCACCGGCGACTGCCACGTGCTCATGTACAACAAGCTGATGCCCTGGGACCACGCGGCGGGCTGGCTGCTGCACCGTGAAGCGGGCGGGTACTCCGCGCACTACAACGGCCGTCCGTACCGGGTGACCCAGCGCACCGGCGGGCTGCTGTTCGCGCCCGATGAAGCGAGCTGGCGGGCCGTGCGCGATGCGGTGCTTGGCGACGCCGGCGCGAACTAGCAGCCGACCCGTCAGGCGGCGCAATCGGCCGCGCCCGGTCCCGTTGTGTTTTCCGGCGCGTTCGGAGAAGCTCTCGCCGTCCCGACGCAGAGCCCCTCCGATGCAACAGCGCTGGCAGGCAGTCGCACGATCACGATCATCGTTCCGAGTCCTCCGCGCGCTGATGCTCGCCCTGGGTCTGGCGGGCGGCGCGGCCTGGGCCGACGAGCCGTCCGGTCTCGCGGAACCCCACTATGGCCCCTGGGGATTCGATCTTGCGGGCCGGGACCTCACCGTGCGCCCGGGCCGGGACTTCAATCTGCACAGCAGCGGCGCCTACTACCGTGCCACGTCCATTCCGCCGGACAAGGTGGCGGTGGGTGCCTTCGTCACGCTGGAGGAACTGTCCGAGGCGCGCCTGCTGGCCCTCGTGCGCGACGAGGCGGCCGCGCCCGGCTCGGACGACGGACGGCGCATCGCCGCCCTGTACCGCGGCTTCCTCGACGAGTCCCGCATCGAAGCTCTCGACGACGCGCCGCTGCGTTCCGACCTCGATGCGATCCGGGCCGCCACCTCGCGCGACAGCATCGCGCGCCTGATGGGTCAGTCGCTGGGGCGGCCGGGAGGCAGCTTCTTCGCCTACGAGGTCGATGCCGACGCGCGCGATCCGGCACGTAACGCGCTGAACCTGGGGCTGGCCGGGCTCGGCCTGCCCGACCGCGACTACTACCTCGCACCCGCGTTCGCGCCGGTGCGCGAGGCCTATGCCAACTACGTCCGGGACGTGCTCGCCTCCATCGGGTGGCCGGATGCCGAGGCGGCCGCCGCCGACGTGATCGCGCTGGAAACACGGATCGCCGAGGCGCACTGGCCTCTCGCGCAGCGGCGCGACCGTACGCGGACCTACAACCCCATGACGCGCGACGCCCTCGAGGCCTTCGCACCGGGGTTCCCCTGGCAGGCCTGGTTCGAGGGCGCGGACGCCGCGCACGTGCGCCAGGTCGTCCTCGCCGAGCGGGATGCGTTCCCCGTCATGGCGCGGCTGTTCGCCGACACGCCCGTGGCGACGCTGCAGGCCTGGCAGGCGGCGCAGACCGTCGACCAGGCCTCACCCTGGCTGTCCCGCCGTTTCGCGGAGCGGCAGTTCGCGTTCCGCGGCGGCGTCTGCGCGGGCAGACACGCCCCCTCCCGCGCGACCGACTGGCCGTTCAGGTTGTCGATCAGGCACTGGGCGAGGCGCTCGGCCGGCTGTATGTCGCCCGCCACTTCCCGCCGAGTTCCAAGGCGAAGATGGAGGCGCTCGTCGCCAACCTGATCATCGCGATGCGCGGCCGCATCGAGCGCCTGCCGTGGATGCACCCGGCCACGCGCGACGAGGCGCTCGGCAAGCTCGCACGCCTGGGAGTGAAGATCGGCTATCCGTCACGCTGGGAGGACTACGCGGGCCTTGCGCTCGACGAGAAGGACTTCTACGGCAGCCTCCTCGCGACGATGCGCTTCAGGCGTGACCGCATGCTGGCGAAGCTCGACCGTCCGGTGGACCGGGCCGCCTGGGGCATGACGCCGCAGCAGGTCAACGCGTACTACAACCCGGCCATGAACGAGATCGTCTTCCCGGCGGCCATTCTCCAGCCGCCCTTCTTCGATCCGGAGGCCGACCCGGCGGTCAATTACGGCGGTATCGGCGCGGTCATCGGGCACGAGATCACCCATGGCTTCGACGACCAGGGTCGCAAGACGGACGGCGCCGGCGTGCTGCGCGACTGGTGGTCGGCCGAGGATGCGCGCGAGTTCGAGAAGCGCACGGGCGCACTCGCCGACCAGTATTCGCGCATCGAGGCACTGCCGGGGTGCGATGGTGAACGGCCGCCAGACACTCGGAGAAAACATCGCGGATCTCGGCGGCGTCCTCGTGGCCCTCGACGCCTACCGCCTGTCTCTCAAGGGCGCCGACGCCCCGGTGCTCGACGGCCTCACCGGCGAGCAGCGCTTCTTCTACGGCTGGGCCCAGGTCTGGCGAACCGCCCTGCGGGAGGAGATCACGCGCCAGCTCCTCGCGACCGACGTGCACACCCCCGCCCCGCTGCGCGCCCGCGCTCCGCTGCGCAACGTGGATGCCTGGTACGACGCCTTCGATGTGCGCCCCGATGACGATGACCATGTCCCCGCGGAACAGCGTGTCCGGATCTGGTGACGAACGGCCTCCGCGACGGACGCGGCATTCGCGGATCGCGGCTGCGCTCGGCACGGCTGCCGCCCTCGCGCTCGGAGCTCTTCCGCTCCGCGCGCCCGCGCAGACGCCGGGCGCGGCGGACATCGGCCAGCGCCTGGGGCCCTCGTACGCCCAGATGGTCAACCTGTCGTCCTCGCCCGACCTCGCAACCGCGCGCTATCACATCCGTCCGAGCCGGGAGTGCGCATGGATGTCACCCGGCTTCCGCTCGCACGCAAGACCTACGACATGAACGCGAGGACGCTCCTCGAAACGCGTCTCGTCGCCGGCTATCTGCGCCTCGCGTCGGAGATTCCGGTCAGCGGCACGTCTCCGGGGCGTCTGGACACGCGATGGGTCGCCTACGGGCTGACGGCGGGCCCTGGGCGCACGCATCGCCCTCGACGAACGGTTCACGTTCGTGCCGGCTTCGACGCGGGCGTGGCGCAACTGGAGAATCGCACCGACTACCTGGGCGGCGCCGCATTCGCCCAACCCCTATTCGACGGCACGGTGTTCAACTGGCGCAGCCATGCGTGGCTCGCGACGCCCAGTGCCGGCCTCGAGTGGGCAGACGAGACCGACGTGCGCCGGATCGAGATCCGGACACGCCTCGCCTGGTCGCGCGTCGCGTCGTTCGGCGAGTCGGACCCGGCTCTGCGCTTCCGCCAGTCCGGGGGCACGTTCTCGGTGCGCGGCGAGCGCACGTCTCCCACGAACTGGGCGTGGTTCGGACGTTCGCCCGCGTGGGTCCTGCTCGCGGGACACACCGCCTTCCTCGGCCCGGCCGGGACGTCCTGGGATTTCCCTGGGTCTCCGAACTGGGCGCCGGCCTCGAGTGGCCTTCGCGGGCAAGCGGGGACGCGCCTGCACGGCTCCGCGTGACCCTGAGCGGACTGTTCGGTCCGGACGTTCGCGGGCTCACGGCGGGCGTGGGCTTCGACTTCTGAGTCACGGATCCCGAGCGTCTGCAGTTGCTGCCCGATCGGTGATGGCGCCGGCCTTCGGGCACAGGCATCATCGTTGCAATTGAGGCGACGATTCCCCCCGGAGACATGCCATGCGGGTACATGCTTGCGTAGCGATCCTGGCGATCGCAACCGGAGTTCCCCTGACGGCCTCCGCCCAGCTCGCGCAGAAGGACGAGGCAGTCGACTTCCACATCATGGGCGGCGTGTTGCGCGGCCGCGACGACTACACCTGGACCGCAGCCACCGGCTTCGTCTACCGGCCGGCCGACTCCCGGTGGGGACTGGGCTTCGCCTACGTGAACGACGGACATCTGCCGAACAATCACCGCGACGGATTCGCGGCGCAAGGCTGGTACGTGCAGTCCCTCGGCGATGGCCTGGAACTGCAGTTGGGCGCCGGGCCCTACGCCAGCATGAACAACACCGAGGTGAACGGCGAGCGCCTCAACCAGTTTCGCATGGGCATCCTCGGGTCCGCGGCACTGAAATGGCACGTGCTCGGCAACGGGTGGTACCTGCGGTCCCAGGTCAACGGCACCGTCATGGCGCGCTCCTTCGGAACCGCGGCCCTGATGTTCGGCGTCGGGTACGACTTCCAGCCGGGTGGTGCCCAGGTCTCCCAGGACACGGCACGTTTGCGGTCGGACATCAGCGTGTGGGGCGGCATCTCGCGCACGACCACGGTCGGGACGCAGCGAAACGCCGGCGCATTCCGCATCGAGACCCAGTATCTGCCGCAGGACGGCGGCCCCTGGTGGGAACCGTCCGCGTACTCGATCGGATTCCTGTCCGAAGGCGACACGTTCATCACCGACCGGATGGGCGTTCCGGTGCAGGCGTGGTGGCGAACGCCGCCCGAACGGTTCGTGTTCAGCTTCGGGCTCGGCCCCTATCTGGCCTACGACTCGCGCCGCGATCAGAGCCTGGGGCTCCTGGGCATCCTCAGCCTGCGGGCGGCCATGGAGGTGTACGAGTCCGCCAACGTGCGATTCGAGGTGGGCGTGATGTACAGCCGGGTGGCGTCCTTCTACAACAAGGACCAGGACATCTATCTGGCCGGCATCCGGCTGTACGAGAAGCGCTGACCGCGGGGCGCCAGCCGTGCCGGCACCGCCGCGGCAGAGACGTCACAGCGTGATGTCGCCCTTGCCGGGCACGAGTTCCAGGGTCTTCTCGCCCTTCTCGGACGTAACCTGCAGCTTCACCGTCTCCAGGCCGGGCAGGCCCTCGAACAGCTTGATCTGGAACGCGTCAATCTTCTTGCCCTCGCACTTGAACCGGTACATGGCCTGCAGGTTGCCGTCGGCCTTCGTGATCCGCCCCTGCTGATCCACCGCGAACGCATTCGCGCTCTCGACCTGGCACTTGGCGCCCGCCGGGAAGCCGAACATCTTCTCCGCCTCCTTGAGGCGCGCAATCACCTCGTCCTGCGTGAAGTTCTGTTTGTGGGCCGTATCGACATTGGAGCGGGTCATGGGCAGGCGCAGCTGCATGGCCACGTCGGAACCATTGATGTCGACCGTCAGGCGGCCGTTGAAGTACTGGGGTGCGGCGGTGCCGTCGGCAGAGGCCGGCAGGGCGCAGACAAGGGACGAGACCAGGGCAGCGGCAAGAAGCGGGCGCATCACGGGCGGACTCCGATACGATGGTGAATGAAACGGGCGCGAGTCTACCGCGTCCGGCACGGCCGCGGGACAGCCCGGGAAAGGCTCCCGCCCACGAACCCTTCACGAACGGCGGTCCGGTGCCGTTGACGTGATCACCGACGCCGAACCCGTCCCCGATGCCGCGCGCACGCACCGACAACTTCGTCCCCGAACCGCTGACGGTCCACTACCGCAAGGGACTCCTCGCCTTCCTGTGCGTCCTGCTGGGCGCCCTGATCGTCCAGGGCGCGATCGGCATCTGGGCCTTCACCGCCGGGTATCTCGGCATGCCGCTCCTCGGGGTCCTGGTGAGCCCGGTCCTGATCCTCTTCCTCTACCCGATGGTCCTCGCCGGCCGTGCCCTCCTGTGGCGCGGCGCGGTCCTCGAACTGGACGAGGAAGGCATCACGGACCACAGGCGCAGGGAGCCCTATGCCGCCTGGGACGATATCGACGACGTATACCTTGGATTCGGCCTGAACGGGTGGATACGCCTGTGTATCCAGTTCCGGGATCCGGCCGAGGCCGAGCGGCATCTGGAGATTCCGTCGTGGCTCAACTTTCTCGAACGGCTGTTCTACCAGAATGGGCACTGGAATCTGCACCTGTCGGGCCTCGACACACCGATGCGGGTCATCGCGGCCACCGCACAGGCCTACCGCCGCAAGTCCGTCCTGCGGCGGGTGGAGCGCATCAAGGCGCGCGAGGCGGCGCGGGCGGATGTCCTGGCGCGGGCGAAGGCCGCGGTCACTTCCCGCGGGTGAGCACGTAGGCCCAGAGGGCGTCCAGCTGTTCGCCGGTCAGGGTGCCGCTCCAAGCCGGCATGGCGCCCTTGCCGTTCAGCACGGCAAGGACGAAGCGGTCCTTCTGGTCGGCGGGAAACTTCCGGAGGTCGTAGGCGATGGTGCCCGGCGTGATCATGTTGGGACCATGGCAGCGCATGCAGTGGCTCAGGTAGAGCCCGCGGCCGAGAGCCGCGGGCTCCGCCTGCTGCCCCTCCCCCGCGGTGATGGGCGCATCCGCGCCATGCGCCGGGACCATAGCCGATAGCCCCGCCCACAACGCGACACGCCCAGCCCACGGCCGGGACGGGAAGCTCACCCGCCGCGGCCGAGTCCGGTGGTCGTGCTCAATGCGCAAGGGCGAAGGTCCACAGCGTACCTCCGGGAGGCACCGTGGCCAGGCGTTCGTCGCCGGCGAAGAACAGGTAGACCGTACCGATGCCGCTGGCGACCGTGACGTACTGCTTGCCCTTGTGCTCCCAGGTGATGGGTTGCGAGACGATACCGGAGCTCGTCTGGAAGCTCCAGAGTTTTCGGCCCGTGAGCGCGTGGAAGGCGGCGAACTCGCCCGTCATGTTCCCGGTGAACACGACATCGCCCGCCGTGGCCAGCGTGCCGGAGAAGCTCGCGATCGTCCACGGATGTTCCCACTTCGCCTTGCCCGTCAGCGGGTCCAGCGCCTTCACGGAACCGCCTGCCTTCGGATCGAAACGCCACTTGGCCTCCATGGCGATGTACGGCGCACCGGCCTCGTAGGGCTGCTTGGCGGGCCGGTAGTCCCACTCGTTGTCGAGCACGTTCGCGTACAGCAGCCCCGTGGCGGGACTGAAGGACATGGGGTTCCAGTTCTTGCCGCCGAAGGCCGACGGTGCGACGTTCACCCAGTCGCCCGTCTCGCGCATCTTCTTCACGCCGGCGGTCTCGACCGGCCGCCCGGTCGGCATGTCGATCCGCTCCGCCCAGGTCTGCCGCGTGAAGGCATTGGCGGCGAGAAGCTCGCCCGTGGCCCGGTCGAGCACGTACAGGAAGCCGTTGCGGTTGGCCTGCATCACCACCTTGCGCGGCTTGCCCGCGACCCGCAGCGTCGCCTGGACCAGTTCGTTGTTGCCGTCGTAGTCGAAGGTATCGTTCGGCGTGAACTGGTAGTACCACACCACCTCCCCGGTCTTCGGCCGCAGGGCCAGCACCGACGCGGTATAGAGGTTGTCGCCCTTCCGGTCCTGCGCGTTCCACGGGCTCGGGTTGCCCACACCCCAGAACACGAGGTCCAGCTCGGGATCGTAGGACCCCGTGAGCCACGCAGGCCCGCCGCCGCGGGTCCACGCGTCGCCTTCGGGCCAGGTCTCCGAGCCCGGTTCACCCGGCGCGGGAATCGTGTACTTGCGCCAGAGCGACTGCCCGGTGGCGGGGTCCCACGCCTCGATGTAGCCGCGCCCGCCGTGTTCGCCGCAGCCGATGCCGGTGATGAGCACACCGTTGGCCACGAGGGGGGCGACGCTCATGGAGTAGCCGAGCTTGTAGTCCGCCGACTTCGACTTCCACAGCTCCTTGCCGGTCTTCGCGTCGAGCGCAAGTACATGCGCGTCGAGCGTGGTCCGGAACAGCCGCCCCTCGTGCAGCGCGGGGCCGCGGTTCACCTGCCCGCTGAGCGCCGCGCGGCCGATGTCGGGGCCGTACTCCATCTCGTGACGCCACAGCATGCGGCCGGACAGCGCATCGACCGCGTAAGTGGATTTCCCTGTCGTGTAGTACATGACGCCGTTGCTCACCAGCGGCTGGGCCTCGTCGCCGAGCGCGTTGTTGGTGCTCATCGCCCACACGGGGACAAGCTTCGAAACCGTACGCGTGTTGATCTGCTTGAGCGGGCTGAATCGCTGCTGGGTGTAGCCCATGCCGTACGTGAGCACGTCGCCGGGCGTCGCGGCATCGGCGAGCAGCGCATCGGTCGTCTGGGCGCCGGCGGGCGCGACCGCGACCGCGAGACCTCCGGCAAGAACGGCGGGCAGTGCGCGGCGCAGGCGGGTCGGGATCGTCATGGCGGTGTCTCTCGCAAGGATCGTTCGGGGAAGGGCTCCGCGGCCGCGGCCGATGCCTGTCGGCCCGTGCGCGGAGACCATGGGCGACAAACGATAGTCAGATGCCGGTAGGGCGTCTTGACCCGGGGTGCACCGGGACGTGTTCCCTGGTGCAGCGTGGACGGTACACTCCGCGCTGACGGGCCCGATCGGCACCGGGCGGGAGGCAGGGCATGGGAACGACCTACTCGACGGCGCACGTGGGGACGCACCGTCAGTTCCAGTACTTTCGCGACACCATCTGCGAGACCGTGATCCGGCTCGGCGCGCGGCGCCACCGTCCCGGTGCGTTCGGCGCCGAGATCGCGGCCCACGCCTTCGGGCCGCTGCGTTTCGTCGAGGTGCGCTGCGACCCGGTCACCATCGAACGCGACCCCAGCCACATCGCCCGCGAGAACCGCGGCTCCTTCTTCGTCACGCTGCAGATGACCGGCGAGGGGCGCGTGCTGCAGCGCGGGCGGGAGGCCCGCCTGCGGCCGGGCGAGTTCACCGTGCTGGACAGCACCGAACCGTATGTCCTGCACTTCGAGGAGCCGGTCCGCCGGCTGGTGGTGGAAGTGCCCCGCGACGAGATCCGACACCGGGCGGGTGCGGCGCACGATCTGCGCGGCGTCGCGTTCGAGCGCGACCGTCCGGGCACCGGCCTCGCCTTCCAGGTGTTCGCCGCGCTGCATCACGAGAGCACCGCGCTGCCGCGCGAAGGCCAGGACCGGCTCGCCGCACGCGCGCTCGACCTCGCGGTGACCGCGATGCTCGGCGTGTCGGGGCTTCCGACGGAGCGCTCCGCGGACCCGAGGGGGCGGCTCGCGGCCGTCCGCGGGTACGTGGCCTCGCACCTGGGCGATCCCGATCTGGACCCGGCGTCGGCGGCGCGTGCCGCCGGCATCTCGGTGCGCTACCTCCACCAACTGTTCCGGGGCGAGGGCACCACCTTCGGCGCGTGGCTGAGGGAGCAGCGGCTCGCGCGCTGCCACGCGGACATCGCCGATCCCGCGCAGGCCGGACGGTCGCTGAGCGACATCGCCTTCACGAGCGGATTCAACGACGCGGCGCACTTCAGCCGCGCCTTCGCGCGCCGCTTCGGGTATCCGCCGAGCGCCCTTCGCGCGCGGTCACGGCGCGGCGCCTGAGGCGCGATCAGCCCTTGCGCCGCCCGCCCGCCACCGCGGCGCCGGCCTGCTTCTCGAGCGCCTCCACCATGCGCGCGACGCGATCCGCGGCCTTCTCGGTCGACAGGCGCTCACGGATGCGCTCCACCATGAGCGGAAAGGAGAACGGCGTCGGACGCGGCGGCCGGCACACGGTCACGCGGCGCTGCGCGAGGCCGGCGAGCGTGCGTTCCAGACGCGAGTACTCGAGTTCCTGTTCCAGCACTTCGCGGCGCGCCTGGGCGAGCAGCCGGTTGTCGGGGTCGTATTTCGCGAACACGTCGAAGAACAGTTCGCTGGAGGCCTGCAGCTGGCGGGTGCTCTTCGGCTGCCCGGGAAAGCCCTGGAACACGAGCCCCGACACGCGCGCGATCTCGCGGAAGCGCCCGCGCGCGAGCTGTCCGGCGTTGAGGCTCGCGAGGATGTCGTGCTCCAGATTCGCGGGACTCAGCAGCCCGCCGTCGAGCAGGGCCGGCCAGTCGACCGCGCGCGGCGCGAGCATCTCGAAGCCGTAGTCGTTCACGCACAGCGAGAAGCTCTCCGGCCGTACCTGCCCCACGCGCCAAGCGAGCAGATTCGCGAGGCCGGTATGCACGTGCCGTCCGGCGAACGGAAAGCAGAAGAAGTGGCAGCCCTCGCGCGTGTCGACGAGCTCGATGAGCAGTTCATCCGCCGCCGGTACGCGCGACCACGCGGTCTGCACCGCGAACAGCGGTGCGAGCGCCGCCACCTCGGGCTCGGTGCAGCGGCCTTCCCGCGCCTCGTCGACGAGCGCCACGACCGCCTCGGCCAGTTCCGACGACAGGGGCATCTTGCCCCCGTTCCAGCGCGGCACGGCGGCCTTGCCCGCAGCGGCCTTGCGCACGAACGCGGTCATCTGATGCACGCGCACGAGCTCGAGCGTGCGGCCTGCGAAGTGGAAGCAGTCGCCCGGGTCGAGCATGCCGATGAAGGACTCCTCCACGTGCCCGATGCGTCCGCCCGACAGCCAGCGGATCTCCACGGCCGCGTCGCTCACGATGGTGCCGATGGACATGCGGTGCCGGCGCGCGATCTGCACATCACGCACGGCGTGCACGCCGGTGTCATCCGCGACGATGCGGTGGTACTCGGGATAGGCACGCAGCGAGGCACCGCCCCCCACGACGAAGTCGAGCGCCCACTGCCAGTCGGCGTCGGAGAGTGATCGGTAAGCGTGCGTGGTGCGTACCTCCGTGAGCAGGTCCGCCGGCACGAAGCCCCCGCCCATCGCGATCGTAACGAGGTGCTGCACGAGCACGTCCAGGGGCTCGCGCGGCGGACGGCGCGATTCGATGCGGCCCGCCGCCGCGGCGCGCCGTGCCGCGGCGGCCTCGACCAGTTCGAACGCATGGGTCGGCACACAGGTGACGCGCGACTCGCGTCCCGGCGCATGACCCGAGCGTCCTGCGCGCTGCAGCAGACGCGCGACGCCCTTGGGACTGCCGAGCTGCAGCACGCGGTCCACCGGCAGGAAGTCCACGCCGAGATCGAGACTCGACGTGCATACGCACGCGAGCAGCGTGCCGCGAGAGAGCCCGGCCTCGACCCAGTCGCGCAGTTCCCGGTCGAGCGAGCCGTGATGCAGCGCGAGCAAGCCGGCCCAGTCGGGACGGGCCTCCAGCAGCGCCCGGTACCACATCTCCGCCTGCGAGCGCGTATTGGTGAAGAGCAGCGTCGTGCCGCCCTGATCGATGGCCGACGCGACGGCACCGAGCAGCTGCATGCCCATGTGTCCCGCCCAGGGAAAGCGCTCCACCGTGGCCGGGACGATCGAGTCCACGACGAGCGGCTTCGCGATGCGTCCCTCCACGGTCACGCCGTCGTGTCGGGGTCCGAGCAGCACATCGAGCGCCTCGGCAAGGTTGCCCAGCGTGGCCGAGAGTCCCCAGGTGACGAGTGCCGGCTGCCAGCGACGCAATCGTGCGAGCGCCAGCTGCACCTGGACACCGCGCTTGCTCCCGAGCAGTTCGTGCCATTCGTCCACCACGACGGTGCCGACGGCGCCGAGTCGCTCACGCGAGTCCTCGCGCGTGAGCATGAGGCTCAGACTTTCCGGCGTGGTGACCAGCACGCTCGGCAGGCGCTTCGCCTGGCGAGCGCGAGCGGCGGAGGAGGTGTCCCCGGTGCGCACGTCCACCGTCCAGGGCAGTCCCAGTGCATCGAGGGCTGCGGACAGCGCCCGCGCCGTGTCCGCCGCGAGCGCACGCATGGGGGTGAGCCACAGCACGGTGAGGGGCGGCGCTTCGCCGCCCGCAAGCGCGTGCCGGAGCAGTGCGCCGATCCAGACGGCGTAGGTCTTGCCGGAGCCGGTGGTTGCGTGCAGCAGACCGGAACGCCCCGCCTGCATGGCCTCCCAGACCGCGGCCTGAAACGGGAACGCGCGCCAGCCGCGCTGCCTGAACCACGCGTCGACGTCGGCCCGGGACACGGAGGCACGCGCGTCGACACCACGCGCGCGGCGCGGTGTCTTCGCACCTCTGGAGGGAGGGGGATTCACGCCGTTGCCCGATCTTCGAAAGAGCCTTCGCGTCTCGATGCGACGCACGGCGTGCCAGGACCGCACGACAGTGACGCGGGGCGGGACCCCGAGCAATTCCCGTCAGCGTCGGCGCAACTGACGCCGCAGATGCCCGACGAAGCGGAAACCCGTCGTCCTGTTTGCATTTCTGCGGGCTTGGCAGGGCAAGCCGCGGTCACGGGCCTGTCCGATGGCGTCCGGACCGAAGCGCGGCCATCACGCGTGTCGATCGCGCTGACAGGCCCAAGGCCCTGCTTGCGTATCCGCGGCGGTGTAACGAACGCCTTCCGGCGTCGCCGGCGCATGGCACCGGCATTGCTGGACAGGAAGCGTCGCCCAGAACAAAAAGCCCGGCCCCGTGAATCGAAAGTGGCGGCCGACCGGGCCCGGTCGGCGACAACGCTGTCCGGCCCCTCGGGGGAAGAGTCGTACGGTCCGGTCATGCACACGATCGCACCGCCATGCCGACCGCGTGGCGGAACACGCAGCGATTCGACAACAAAAACAGTCTGGCAGCACCTTCGGGCCGCGCATCGCCTGCGCGGCCCGTCTCTGTTTGGGCGCCCGTCAGCGGCGTTCCTCGATCTCGACACCCTCGGGCTTCTTGAACAGCGCGGGATCCGGTGCGAGATCCGTCCGGTAGATGTCGTAGCGGATCGCGTACTCCACCTTGGGCGTGCGCATGGAAATCTGCCGGGGCACGCTCGATTCCGCATCGACCCACAGCTTCACGGATGTGTCGTCGAGTTCCCACGTCAGGACCTTGCAGGGCTTGCCGTCGATGGCCTCGTCGGCCGTGCCTTTCGTCCCGCGCGATTCCAGGAAGGCTCTCTCGCGCCCCATCTGCAGGGACTTGAGCGCCGCGGGTGCACCGGCCTGGAAGACGGGAAACACGACGTTGTAGGTGGGGCCGGGATCGGTCATGTGGCTGGCCTTGCCGTGCGCCCGGTCGATGAGCCACGCGTCGGGCAAGTTGGCGACGAGCAATGTCTGGGCGCCGTTCTTCGGATTGAGCGGCTCCTCGAACCGGAGCATGCGATCGCCGAGCCGCCAAAGCTTGCGGCGCGCGCCGTCGAAGCTGTCGGGGGCGATCCACGACGCCAGCACGTGGTACTCGATGTAGGTCATGCGCTCGTTGTCCGCGAGCGCGCTGAGGGGCAGGAGCGTGGAGATCACCACGGCCGATCCTGCGGTGGCAATCCACGCGCGCCGGCCTCGGGACGGGAGGCCGGATGCGCGCGGCTGGGGGCGATTCATGGGCATGGAATCTCCTGGGAAGAAAGACGCCGGGGCCCTCACCCGAGGAACCTCAGCAGAACCTCGAGGGAATCGGCGTCCCGGACGGATTTGTCGTGCCGGATGCGGAGGATACGCGGGAATCGTACCGCGACTCCGCTCTTGTGCCGGGGCGAGCGCTGGATGCCCTCGAACCCGATCTCCATCACCAGTGCCGGGATCACGCTGCGCACCGGTCCGAACTTCTCGCGCGTGTTCGCGCGGATGAAACCGTCCACCTCGCGGATCTCGGCGTCCGTCAGACCGGAGTAGGCTTTCGCGAAGGGCACGAGTTCCTCGCCGCGCCACACGGCGAAGGTGTAGTCGGTGTAGAGGCTCGCGCGCCGGCCGTGGCCGCGCTGCGCGTAGACGAGCACGGCGTCCACCGAGAACGGATCGAGTTTCCACTTCCACCAGCCGCCCCCCTCCACCTTCACCCGGCCGGCGCCGTATGGGGACGCGAGGTGCTTGAGCATCAGCCCCTCCACGCCCACGTCGCGGGCGCGCGCACGTTCGGTCGCGAGGCCATCCCAGCCGTCCGCGTCCACGCGGGGCGACAGAACGAGGGCCGGGTCGTTCACCTCGCGCACCAGTTGCTCCAGCGCCGCGCGCCGCTCTCGCGTCGAACGTGCCCGCATGTCGCACCCCTCATGCTCGAGAAGATCGTACGCGACGAACGCCACGGGTGCGTCGCGCAAAACCTTCGGCGTGAGCTGCTTGCGCCCGATCCGCTGCTGCAGTATCCCGAACGGCGCGGCACGGCCCTCGCGCCAAGCGAGTGCCTCGCCATCGAGGACGGTACCCGCAGGGAGCCGCGCGCCGAGCGCGGCGATCTCGGGCAGCCGGTCGGTCATGGGCTCGTCGCCCCGCGACCAGACGAAAACCCGGCCGTCGCGCGCGATGAGTTGCGCCCGGATGCCGTCCCACTTCCACTCGGCCAGCCACTCCTCGCGCGAACCGAGGTCCTCGACCGCACGGTCGAGCGGATGCGCAAGGAAGAACGGATACGGGCGCCCCGCGCGGTCGGCGGCATCCTCACGTGCGAGAAGGGCGCGGTACGCCTCCGCGGTCGGCTGCCACTCGCCCAGCAGGCGCTCGGCCACGAGCGTGGGTTCGAGTCCCGCCGCCTGGGCCACGGCGCGCGTGACGAGAAGCCGCGAGACGCCGACGCGGAATCCGCCGGTGATCAGCTTGTTCCAGACGAGCCGTTCGTGCGCATCCAGTTCGGCCCACGCAGCGCGCACGGCGGCGGCGAGCGAGGGTTCGTCGAGCTTGCGCAGCGGCAGCAGCCGGTGCTCGATCCAGTGCGCGAACGAGGCCTCCGTGCCGGCGTGGCCCCCGGACTCCGGCAGCAGGTGCGCGATGGTCTCCGCGAGGTCCCCGACGGCCTGGTAGCACTCCTCGAACAGCCAGTCAGGAATGCCGGCCGTCTCGGTGGCCAGCGCGCGAAGGACCCGCGTCGGAACCACCTGTCGCGGCTTCTCGCCGCCCAGGAAGAACACCGCCCACGCGGCATCCGCGTCGGACGCGTCACGGAAGTACCCCTCGAGCGCCGCGACCTTGCGCGCCGTGGATGTGGTCGCGTCCAGCTCACGATACAGCGCGGCGAAGCGCTTCACACGCCCGCCTCCGCGTCATCCTCGCGGCCGAACTCGGTCTCGAAAGCGCGCGCGTCGAGTCCCTGTTCCGCGAGCCACCGGACCATGACCGGCACCTGCCCGTGCGTCACGAAGACGCGACTCGCCCCGGTGGCCCGGATGGCGCTCTGCAGGCCGGGCCAGTCCGCGTGATCGGACAGCACGAACCCGCGGTCCACGCTGCGACGTCGGCGGGCGCCGCGGAGTTGCATCCACCCCGACGCGAAGGCATCGCTGTAGTCCCCGAAGCGCCGCAGCCAGGGGGTACCCTGCGCCGACGGCGGTGCGAGGACGAGCGCGCCGCGCAGATCCCGGTCGCTGCGTGCCTCGCCGACGCGGAGCGTGGGAGGCAGCGCCACGCCCGTTTCCCGGTATGCCTCGTTGAGACTCTCCACGGCGCCGTGACACACGATCGGTCCGATGTCGGGTGTGACGCCCGCAAGGATGCGTTGCGCCTTGCCGAATGCGTAGGCATAGAGCACGGATGCACGCCCGGCACGGGCATTGTCCGCCCACCACGCATCCACTTCGGCGAAGAGATCGGCCGGCGCGCGCCAGCGGTACACCGGCAGACCGAAGGTCGACTCGGTCACGAACGTGTGCGCGCGCACGGGCTCGAAGGGCGCGCATGTGGCATCCGGAGCCACCTTGTAGTCGCCGGAGAGCACCCAGACCTCGCCGGCGTGTTCCAGACGGACCTGCGCGGAACCCAGCACGTGCCCGGCCGGGTGGAAGGACACGCGCACACTGCCCAGCGTGACGGACTCGCCGTAGTCGAGGCACTGCAGGGCGATGTCTCCGAGCCGCAGCCGCAGCACATGTTCCGCCGCTCGGACCGCGAGGTAGTGCCCGTGACCGCGCCGCGCATGGTCGGCGTGGGCGTGCGTGATGAGCGCGCGATCGACCGGACGCCAGGGATCGATGTGGCATCCGGCGGCCTCGCAGTAGAGGCCGCGGTCAGTCAGCCGGACGAGATCGGGACGGGACACGCGGAGGTTCCACGAAACAAAACGGCGCCCGGGAACCCCCGGACGCCGTCACGGCGCGACGCTGCGTCCGCCGTCACTTCACGGCAGCGAGCAGCGCGTCGTAAGCGTCCTCGAAGAGCTTCACGCCGTCGCGCTGGAGTTGCAGCCCCACGGCCTCGAGGTCGATGCCCAGACGCCCGAGACCCTCCACCGCAGCTCGCGCATCCTCGACGCCGAGGCCGATGGTGTTCGCCGCCTTGCCGTGATCGCGGAACGCCGCGAGCGTGGCATCGGGCACGGTGTTGATGGTCTCGGGACCGATGAGCGGTTCCACGTAGAGCAGATCGGGATAGGCGGGATTCTTCGTGCTGGTGCTGGCCCACAGCAGATACTGCGGGCGCGCCCCGGCCGAGCGCAGCGCCCCGAAGCGTTCGGGTCCGAAGACGCGCCCGTACTCCTCGTAGGCGAGCTTGCCGATGGCCACCGCACTGCGGCCCCGCAGGGCGAGCGCGTCAGCGGAGCCGATACCGTCGAGTTGCTTGTCCACGAGGGAGTCGATGCGGCTCATGAAGAAGCTCGCCACCGCCTTCACCCGCGACACGTCGCCGCCGGCCGCGCGCCGCCGCGCAAGACCGGCGATGTAGGCTTCGAACACGCGGTTCATCTGGCCCAGGGAGAACAGGAGCGTGATGTTGACGCTGATGCCCTCGGCGACGCAGCGCTCGAAGGCGGCCGCGCCCTCGGGCGTGCCGGGAATCTTGATGAGGACGTTGTCCCGCGCGACGGCGGCCTTCAGCCGGCGGGCCGCGGCGACGGTGCCTTCCTTGTCGTACGCGAGCCGCGGCGAGACCTCCAGGCTGACGTAGCCGTCGTCGCCCTGGGTGCGGTCGAAGACGGGGCGCATCACGTCGCAGGCAGCCTGCACGTCGGCGATGGCGAGCGACTCGTAGCGGCGCTCGGCGTCGGGCTCGGTCGCCTTCAGCGCTTCGAGTGCGCCGGCGTAGGCCTTGCCTGCAGCGATGGCGTTCTTGAAGATGGCGGGGTTGGTGGTGATGCCGGTGGCTTCACCGGCGTCGACCAGACGCGCCAATTCACCGCCGGCGATCATGTCGCGGCTGAGATTGTCGAGCCAGATGCTCTGGCCGATCGCGCGGAGCTGCGCGAAGGGGGACGGACGATCCATGGGGCGCGGGCGTCCTGTCAGACCGCCGCCTCGTCGGTCTCCCCGGTGCGGATGCGCACCACCTGCTCCACGGGCACCACGAAGATCTTGCCGTCGCCGATCTTGCCGGTGCGCGCGGCCTTGACGATGGCATCCACGGCCTGGTCCACCAGGGAGTCGGTCACGACGACCTCGAGCTTGACCTTGGGCAGGAAGTCCACCACGTACTCGGAACCGCGGTACAGCTCGGTGTGACCCTTCTGCCGGCCGAACCCCTTCACCTCCGTCACGGTGAGACCCGTGACACCGATCTCGGACAGGGCCTCCCGCACTTCGTCGAGCTTGAATGGCTTGATGACCGCTTCGATCTTCTTCATGGCACCCCCAACATCCCGCAAGAATGGCTGACGCGGGAGTATAGCCCGGCGGCCCCGCCCGCCGGTACGCGGGCGGCGGGGCGCGGACGCGGGAATCAGCCGAGATCGCCGGCCAGGGCCTCGATGCGCGTGCTCTCGCCCGCCACGTTGTCCATGATCTGGTCCAGGCTGACCACGAGGCCCAGGGATTCGACCGTTTCGCTCACAACCGCGTCGGGATCGCCGAAGCAGCCGAGCGGATGCTCGTCCGGGATGGCGAACTGGCCGGGGATGCGGCCGAGGATGCCCCGGTGCAGGTGGTCCGCCAGGAACACCACGATGGAGGTCGCCGACTCCTCCTGAGAGAAGCCGGCGTGGTGCCGACCGGCGATCTCGCAGAGAGTGGCCGGGGCGCCGCAGCGGCTGAGCAGGGTCTCGCCCAAACGGGTGTGCGCATCGACGAACTCGTCGTGCAGCGGCGTGCCGATGCAGTAGCCGGCCAGGATGAAGCGGGTCATCAGTTCCGGAGCGGCACCGCACAGGGCGAGCGTGCCGATGTCGTGCAGCAGCCCGCCCGCGTAGCAGACGTTGGGGCTCACCTGCGTGTCGCCCAGGACCCAGGCGATCTCATGGGCCGCGAACGCGGTGACCAGATACTCGAACCACAGGCTGCGCAGCAGCGCCCGGTCGGGCACCTGCACGGCCTTTCGCATCCACACGGAAGCGAGCTGGGCCAGCGCGACCCGGGTGGTGGTGTTGAGCCCGAGGCGCAGGACCGCCGTCTTCACCTCGAAGATGAGCTTCCCGGCGTTGCCGAACGACGCCGCATTGGCGAGACCGAGCACCCGGGCGGTCAGCACCGGGTCGCTCTCCACGATCTGGACGATCTCGGCGCTCGCCTGCTGGGCTTCGGGATTGAACGCGATCAGCCGCAGAGCCAGCGGCGAGATGGGGGTGACCAGATGCTCCATCTGGGCGAAGCGGGGCCAGCTCCGGAACAGCTTGCCGAGCACGTCCTGCTCGGCATCGGTCAGGGCCGGGCGATCCGGCACGGTGACCGGGTCGTTGGCGGGGGCTTCCTTGAGCACAGACTCCACGGGACGGATTCCTCGCGATTCGGGACGGGGGTGCGCGGCGCCTTCGGAACGCCCGCAAGGGCATTAGCGGCTGCGCTAGAGGGCTCTTGAACGCCACGATCGACCGTCCAGGGGCCGAAACTCGCCGTCCGGCCGCCCGATGGCGGTTTTTCTTGCCGTCCCGCGACCTTACGGGCAGCATTCCGGGTGCATCCGGGTGGCTGGCCGCGCGGATGCAGCCGGGATGCGGCCGCCAAGCGCGTCGCCGGCGCCCCGGAAGCCTGTGCGCAGCAAGCGGCACCCAAGGACGTCCGGCTCACCACAACGGACCCGCAGACCATGGATCTGATCGTCTACCTCGCCAACGGCAGCATCCGCCGCTTCGTCCAGTCCGAGACGGAGACGTCGGCCACCCTCGCCACCTTCATCCCTGCACGGACCTTCGCGTCGCCCACGTTCATCGTCGGCAGCGGCATGGCCACGACCGTGCTGGCGACACGGGAAATCAGCCGCATCGACTTCCGCGGGAGCGACACCATTCCCATCCCGCCCGGCGCGGGCGCGAGCACGGTCTCCCTGCTCTCGGGAGAGTCCGAGTACCGGGAACGCCGGCAGGCCATGGCCGAACAGGGCGTGGGGGCCATCCAGGTGGGCGAGACCTTCAAGGGGCTCGTGTCCTACGAGATGGTGGGCAGCCACATGCTGCACGGCGAGATCCAGGCGCAGCTCAACAACATGGCCAACGTGTTCACCACGCTGCAGCAGGTGTTCAACCAGCCGGTCCTGGCCTTCGAGCTGCCCGGCGGAGGCGCGGTGCTGGTGAACCCCGCAAACCTCATCGGGGTGACTCTCTTCCCCGGCATCGAGATCCTCCCCCGCGGAAGCGTGCTGGCGCGGCTGGTCGAATAGCGTCCCGCGCCGTACCCGAAACGAAAAACGGCCGGGACATCCCGGCCGTTTCTCTTCCTGCGCGGCGCCCGAGGTCAGTGGCTGATCATCCAGGGCCGCTTGGACGGGAAGGTCTTCGCCCCGTCCGGCGTCTTCACCGTGGACTTCGAGATGCCCGAACCGCAACCGCAGCCGGGCCCGTGCTTGTGCCCGGCCACCTGGGAGGACGACTTCGGCTCGTGACGCGCGCGCTCGTTGATCGCGTGCGCCTTGCGGTCGGCGGCAGGCATGCCCGCATAGGCTGGCGCCGTCAGCATCGCCCGCTGGGCGAGTTCCCCGCACTCCGGACACTCGTGAGGGTCGGACGACTGGCTGATGCGTCGCAGGGCGGTGAAGTCCGTCCCGCACTCGTCGCACAGATACTCGTAGACCGGCATGACCGTCTCCTCGCTTACTTGTCGGGCGACAGCGGCATGTCCACCGAGCCGTCCAGGTGCTTGATCGGGCCGGCGTTGGTCGGGTTGATGTCGAAGTCGAAGATCTGCGTCGGCAGCCACAGGGTTGCACACGCGTTCGGGATGTCCACCACGCCGCTGATGTGTCCCTGCACCGGCGCCACGCCGAGGATCGAGTGCGCCTGGGCCTTCGAGTACCCGAACTTGGTCATGTACTCGATGGCGTTCAGGCACGCCTGACGGTAGGCGACATGCACGTCGAGGTAGTGCTGCTTGCCCCACTCGTCGACGGAGATCCCCTCGAAGATGAGGTAGTCGTTGTAGGTGGGCGTGATGGGGCTGGGCTTGAAGATGGGGTTCTTGATCCCGTACTTCGCCATGCCGCCCTTGAGAATGCTCACGCGCAGATGCACCCAGCCCGCCATCTCGATGGCGCCGCAGAAGGTGATCTCGCCGTCGCCCTGGCTGAAGTGCAGGTCGCCCATGGACAGACCGCCGCCCTTGACATAGACGGGGAAGTAGATCTTCGAGCCGCGCGACAGGTCCTTGATGTCGCAATTGCCGCCATGTTCGCGCGGCGGCACGGTGCGCGCGCCTTCGGCCGCGACCTTAGCCTTGGCCTCGCCCGTGGCCTTGCCGGCGTGGGCCGTCGACGGGTACGGCGCGTTGGCCAGTGGCGGGACGCGCGTCGGGTTGGTGGCGATGAAGTCCACCTCCCGCTTGTTCCACATGTCGAGCATCTTCTGATCGGGCAGGCAGCCGATCAGGCCGGGGTGGACCAGGCCCGCGAAGTTCACGCCGGGCACGTGGCGCGAGTGCGTGTACAGGCCGCTGATGTCCCAGATGGACTTCTGCGCGAAGGGAAAGTGATCGGTCAGGAAGCCGCCGCCGTTCTTCTTGGAGAAGAAGCCGTTGAAGCCCCAGAGGCTCTCGGGCAGCGCGCCGATGTCGAGCAGGTCCACCACGAGAAGATCGCCAGGCTCCGCCCCCTCCACGCCGATGGGGCCGCTCAGGAAGTGCACGATCGACAGATCGATGTCGCGCACATCGTCGGCGGAGTCGTTGTTCTGGATGAAGCCCCCCGTCCAGTCGTACGTCTCGACGATGAAGTCGTCGCCGGGCTTGACCCACGCGGCCATCGGAATGTCCGGATGCCAGCGGTTGTGGATCATCGGGTTCTCGTACGGGGACTGCTTCAGGTCGATCTTGATGATGGTGTCAGGCATTGCGCTCTCCTATCGCTGTATGACTCCGGTCCCCCGGATCCTGTCGGAACGGCTGGCGGTCGGGCGGACGGCGGACGGAGCGCACCGCGCGCTCCGCGAACCGCGGTCCGTCAGACCGACAGGTACTGCTTGATGCGGTCGGCGTCGATGTTCGACCGGTCGGACTCGTGCACCAGCCGGCCGCCCTCGATCACGAACAGGCGGTCCGCCACGTCGAGCGCGAAGGACAGCACCTGCTCGGACACGACGATGGTGATCTCGCGCAGCTTGCGGATCTCGTTCAGCGCCTTGGCGATGTCCTTGATGATCGACGGCTGGATGCCTTCGGTGGGTTCGTCGAGGAGGAGGACCTTCGGATTGGTCACGAGCGCGCGGCCGATCGCCAGCTGCTGCTGCTGCCCGCCCGACAGGTTGCCGCCCTTGCGCTTGCGCATCTCGAACAGGACCGGGAAGAGCGAGTAGATCTCCTCGGGGATGTCCTTGTTCTTGGCGTTCTCCAGGCCGGTGCGCAGGTTCTCCTCCACCGTGAGCGTCGGGAAGATCATCCGGCCCTGGGGCACGTAGCCGATGCCGCCGGCGACTCGCTTGTAGGACTCCTCCTTCGACAGATCGACGCCGTCGACCTCGACCTTGCCGCCCTTCAGGGGCAGGACGCCCATGAGCGCCTTGAACAGCGTGGTCTTGCCCATGCCGTTGCGCCCCATCACCGCCACGGTCTCGTTGCGGTTCGCGCCGAAGGAAATGCCGTGGATGGCCTGGCTCTGGCCGTAGCTCACGAACAGGTCGCGGACATCGAGCATTGCGGATGCAGTCATGGCGGGACTCCTTCAGTGGCCCAGGTACACGTCGATCACCTTGGGGTCGTTCTGCACCTTGTCCATCGCGCCTTCCGCGAGGATCTTGCCCTGGTGCATGACGGTGACCTTGTGGGCGATCTTCTTGACGAAGTCCATGTCGTGCTCGATCACGATCATGGAACGGTTGCGGCAGATGCGCTCCAGCAGGTCGGCGGTGAGTTCGCGCTCGCGCACGCTCATGCCTGCGATGGGCTCGTCCAGCATCAGCAGCTCGGGGTCCTGCATGAGCAGCATCCCGATCTCCAGCCACTGCTTCTGCCCGTGGCTCAACAGACCGGCTTCCATCTCGAGCTGATCGGTCAGACCGATCTCGGCCGCGACTTCCTCGATGCGGGCCTTCACGTCCGGCGTGCACTTGAAGGCCAGCGCCCCGAACACGCCGCGGCCGCGCGGGAAGCTCACCTCCAGGTTCTTCGAGACCGTCAGGTTCTCGTAGATCGACGGCGTCTGGAACTTCCGGCCGATGCCGGCGCGCACGATCTCGTGCTCCGACAGGCTGGTCATCTCGCTGTTCTTGAACTTGATGCTGCCGCCGCTCGCCTTCGTCTTCCCGCAGATCAGGTCCAGCAGCGTCGTCTTGCCCGCGCCGTTGGGCCCGATGATCACGCGCAGTTCGCCCTTGTCGACGTAGAGGGTGAGGGAGTCGATGGCCTTGAAGCCGTCGAACGAGACGGTCAGGTCCTCGACCGCGAGCACGAAATCGGAATTGCTCATGGGATGCGTCCTGTTCGGTTGCCGTGGAATGGATGCCGGATCACGCGACCGCCGGGCCGACGCCGTTGGGCTCCTGCCCGCCGGAAGGCTCCGTGGATCGCATCGCGGCGCGGGGTGCCGCCGGGACCGCGGGGGCTGCCGGTTCCGGGGTCGAGACCTCCGGCACCACCGGACCGTCGGACTTCGGCTCGGCGCTCTTCAGCAGGCGCGGCTTGATGTACGTCTCCCAGATGCCGGCCAGGCCGTTGGGGAAGGCCATCACCACGCCGATGAACAGCGCAGCCATCAGGAACAGCCACAGTTCGGGGAAGCTCTCCGAGAAGTAGGTCTTGCCGAAGTTGACGAGCAGCGTGCCGTACACCGCACCCACGAGGGACATGCGTCCGCCGACCGCCGCGAAGATCACCATCTCGATCGAGGGCACGATCCCCACGAACGACGGAGACATGAAGCCGACCTGCAGGGCGAACATCGCGCCGCCGAGCCCGCACAGCATGGCGGCCAGGCAGAACACGAAGACCTTGAAGTACGCCACGTCGTACCCCGAGAACCGCACGCGGTCCTCCTTGTCCCGCATGGCGAGCAGCAGCGTCCCGAGCTTGCTTCGCTGCACCCAGCGGCACACGAAGATGGCCCCGAAGAGCAGCACCGCGTTCGCGAAGTACAGGATGTACTTGGCGGAGTTGGTCCGGATGTCCCACCCGAGGAGGGTCTTCAGGTCGGTGATGCCGTTCACGCCGCCGGTGTAGCCCTGCTGTCCGATGATGAGCACCGACAGCACGAGCGCCACCGCCTGGGTGATGATCGCGAAGTACACGCCGCCCACCCGGCGCTTGAACATCGCGAGACCGACGATGAAGGCGAGGAGCGCGGGAACCAGCAGCATCGCGATCAGGGCGACGGGCAGGTGCCGGAAGGGCTCCCACCAGACCGGCAGTGACGTGAGCTGGTTCCAGTCCATGAAGTCCGGAATGCCCGGCGTGGACTGGATCTTCGTGCTCTCGGGGTCGGAGGCTTCGAGCTTCAGGAACATGGCCATGCAGTAGCCGCCCAGCCCGAAGAACACGCCCTGCCCCAGGGACAGGATGCCACCGTAGCCCCACAGCATCACCAGGCCGACCGCGACGAACGCGTACGTGAGGTACTTGCCGATCAGGTTCAGGCGGAAGATGTCCACGGTGCCGGGCAGCACCACGAAGATCACCAGAGCCAGCACCACGATCCCCGCCATGTCCGACGTCGCCAGCCACTTCTTGAGTTTGTCCATCGTGCGCTCCTTAGTGCCTTGGGATGGCCGCCGGAATCAGCGGCGCACCTTGAGGGCGAACAACCCTTGCGGCCGGATCATGAGGATCGTGATGATCGCGAGCAGCGTCAGCACCTTCGCCATGGAACCGGTCAGGAAGAACTCGGAGATCGACTGCGTCTGGGCGATCCCGAAGGCCGAGGCCACCGTGCCGAGCAGGCTCGCCGCGCCGCCGAAGGTCACCACCAGGAACGCGTCGACGATGTACAGGGAGCCGCTGGTGGGCCCCGTCGAGCCGATCGTCGTGAACGCCGCACCCGCCACCCCGGCGATGCCGCAGCCGATGGCGAAGGTCATGCGGTCGGTCCGCTTGGTGTTGATGCCGATCGCGTTGGCCATCGTCCGGTTGGACACCGTCGCTCGTACGCGCAGACCCCAGCGCGAGCGGTACAGCATCAGGAACACGCCGACGGTCACTGCAACCGTGAGCCCCATCACGAACAGGCCGTTGATGGGAATGTCCAGTCCTTCGGCCGGGGCCCAGGAGCCCAGCAGCCAGTCGGGCAGCGTCGGGCTCACTTCCTTGGCGCCGAAGGTGGAACGGAAAGTCTGCTGCATGCCGAGGCTGAGGCCCCAGGTGGCAAGCAGCGTGTCGAGAGGACGCTTGTACAGGTGCCGTATGAGGGCCCATTCCGCCAGCCACCCCGCAGCGAATGCCAGTATGAAGGCGACCACGATGGCCACGAAGAAGTAGTACGGCATGAGGGCCGGTGCATAGCTCTGCACGAGACTGGAGAGCATGAAGATCGTGTACGCCCCGATCGTCATGAACTCGCCGTGCGCCATGTTGATGACGCCCATCTGGCCGAAAATGATCGCGAGGCCGAGACCCATCAGCAACAGCACGCTGAACAGGCTCAGCCCGGCGAAGCCCTGCATCAAGAAGATGTTCCAGATTTCCGAAGCGCTCATGGCTGCCCTCTCGCATCACCCGCCGGCCGCGGGCCTCCCCGGGAAAGGAGGCACCGCGGCGGCTTCGTCGTCACACGTGGAACCGGTGACCGGTATGGCTTACTGGTAACCCTTGGGGAAGGGGTTCGGCTCGATGAGGTTGGGAGACTCGGCGATCATCTTGAACTGACCATCCATCTGGATCTGGCCGATACGGGCCTTGCTCCACAGGTGGTGGTTCTGGTGGATCTTCACGTAGCCTTCCGGCGCCTCCTTGAACTCGATGCCCGGAGATGCGGCTGCGACCTTGTCCACGTCGAAGCTGCCGGCCTTCTCCACGGTGGCCTTCCACAGCCACGGGCCCAGGTAGGCGGCTTGCGTGACGTCGCCGATCACCGCCTTGGCACCGTACTTGGCCTTGAAGGCCTCCACGAACTTCTTGTTGTTCGCGTTATCGAGGCTCTGGAAGTACTTCATGCAGGCGTAGAAGCCGAGCAGTTCTCGCCGCCGATGCCGAGCAGTTCGTCCTCGGTCACGGAGATCGTGAGGAGCAGCTGCTTGTCGGAGGTGAGACCGGCGGCCTTCATCTGCTTGTAGAAGGCCACGTTGGAGCCGCCCACGACGATCGCGTACACGCAGTCGGGCTTCGCGACCTTGATCTTGTTGATCAGCGAGTTGAAGTTGGTGTGTCCGAGCGGGTAGTACTCCTCGCCCACCACCTTGCCCTTCTGGAAGTTCTCGATGTGCTTGCGGGCGATCTTGTTGGACGTGCGCGGCCAGATGTAGTCGGAACCGATCAGGAAGAAGGACTTGGCACCCTTCTCCTTCTGCACCCAGTCGAGGCCCCAGATGATCTGCTGCGTGGCTTCCTGACCCGTGTAGATCACGTTCTTCGACTGCTCGAGGCCTTCGTAGAACGTCGGGTAGTACAGCATGCCGTTCTCCTTCTCGAAGATCGGCAGCACCGCCTTGCGGGAGGCGGAGGTCCAGCAGCCGAAGACGGCCGCCACGCGGTCGTTCACGAGCAGCTTCTTCGACTTCTCGGCGAAGGTGGGCCAGTCGCTGGCACCGTCCTCCTTGATCACCTTGATCTTGCGGCCGAGCACGCCGCCCATCGCGTTGATCTGGTCGATGGCGAGCTGTTCGGCCTGGATGGAGCCGGTCTCGCTGATGGCCATGGTGCCGGTGGCGGAGTGCAGCTGACCGACGGTCACTTCGGTGTCGGTGACGGCGAGCTTGGTGGTGTTAACCTGGGCCGTGGGGGGCGGAGCGGCCATGCTGAGGCCGGGCACGCCGATGAGGGGGAGCGCGGCCATGCCGAGCGAGAAGTTCCTGCGGGAAGCGGACATCAGATCGTCGCGATCGTCTTGAGAGGACATTGGCATCTCCATGTTGGGCGTTGGCGAGATGCGGCATGTGGCCATTCACGCCGCGAATCACGGTGCCAGAGTAGGAGTGACGATGCGACGCAACAATACGTAGATTCACGTACAGGTCTGCGTACCCGGGGGCGGCCCGCTCTGCCGGACGCGGTTCGCGCGAGTGGAGCGGAAGTTGCAGAAGACGATTCCGGATGGGGCAGGGCTCGTGACGTCTTCGTTTCCGGTTCCCGTTCAACGACAATCGGGGCCTGCCCATCGACCGGGCGCCCCATGAGAGTGCAGCCCCGACGCCGCACGCACCAGGATGGCCGCCACACAACGCATCGTCCGCATACGGCGCGAGTACAACCAGTGGGTCGCGAACGAGACCCTCGAGGACTACTCGCTCCGCTTCACCGCCAAGTCGGCGCGGCGCTGGTCGTCGTTCCGCGTGGCGAACACGGCCCTGGGCGCCATCTCGTTCCTCGCGCTCGAGGCCATCGGCGGCGCGATCGCGCTCAACTACGGGTTCGTGAACTCCACCTGGGCGATCCTCGTGGTGGGCGTGATGATCTTCCTCACCGGGCTGCCCATCAGCTACTACGCCGCGAAGTACGGGGTCGACATGGACCTGCTCACGCGCGGCGCCGGCTTCGGCTACATCGGTTCCACCATCACGTCGCTCATCTACGCGTCGTTCACCTTCATCTTCTTCGCCATCGAGGCGGCGATCATGTCCCTGGCGCTGGAGATGGCCTTCGGGGTGCCGCTCTGGCTGGGGTACATCCTCAGTTCGGTGGCGGTGATCCCCCTGGTGACCTACGGGATCACCTTCATCAGCCAGTTCCAGATGTGGACCCAGCCCCTCTGGGTGCTCCTGCACATCCTGCCGTTCGCCTTCATCGCCTGGAAGGACCCGGCGGCCTTCGCGGACTGGACCACCTTCGCCGGTCACCAGGGTGACGGCGGGGGCGCCTTCGACCTCATGCTGTTCGGGGCGGCCTCGGCCGTGGTGTTCTCGCTGATCGCGCAGATCGGCGAACAGGTGGACTTCCTGCGCTTCCTGCCCTCGCAGGAGAAGACGGGACGCGGACGCTGGTGGGCCGCGCTGCTGTCCGCCGGCCCGGGCTGGATCGTGCTCGGCACGCTGAAGCTGCTCGCCGGCTCCTTCCTGGCCTTCCTGGTCCTGCAGCACGAACTGCCCGTCGAACGGGCATCGGAGCCCACCCAGATGTACCTCGTGGGCTTCCAGCACGTGCTCTCCTCGCCGGGCGCGGCGCTCGCGCTCACGGCGCTGTTCGTGATCGTCTCCCAGCTCAAGATCAACGTCACGAACGCGTACGCCGGGTCGATCGCGTGGTCCAACTTCTTCGCGCGGCTCACCCACATGCACCCCGGCCGCGTCGTGTGGCTGTTCTTCAACGTGCTGATCGCCCTGCTCCTCATGGAGCTCGGCGTGTTCCACGCGCTGGAGCAGGTGCTGGGGCTGTACTCGAACGTGGCCATCGCCTGGGTGGGCGCGCTCGTCGCGGACCTCGTCGTCAACAAGCCGCTGGGTCTCAGTCCGAGCTACATCGAGTTCAAGCGCGCGCACCTGTACGACATCAATCCGGTGGGCGTCGGGTCCATGTTCATCGCCTCGGCCGCCGCGATCCTCTGCTTCTCGGGGCTGCTGGGCCCCACGCCGCAGGCGCTCTCGCCCTTCGTGGCATTCGGCGTGGCGTTTCTCCTGGCGCCCGCCATCGCCTACGCGACCAAGGGCCGCTACTACATCGCGCGCACTCCGCGCGACTACACGCCGGCGGGCGCGACCGTGCGCTGCGTGATCTGCGAGAACCCGTTCGAGCCCGAGGACATGGCGCGCTGTCCCGCCTACGCGGGCCCCATCTGCTCGCTGTGCTGCTCCCTGGACGCGCGGTGTCACGACGCCTGCAAGCCGCACGCGCGCGCCACCCAGCAGCTCGGCGGCGCCATCGAGACGGTCCTGCCTGCGGGCGTCGCCGCCAAGCTCAACTCCCGCCTGGGCCACTACGTGGTGGTGCTCGGCGCCATCGGCGGGCTGACCGCGCTCATCTTTCTGCTGGTGGACTACCAGATCACCATCAATGCGGGGGCCGAATCCGAACTGGTGCGGGCGGCCCTCTGGAAGGTGTTCATGGTGCTGATGCTGGTCTGCGGGGTCGCCGCCTGGCTGTTCGTGCTCGCGCAGGAAAGCCGCCGTGTCGCGGAACAGGAGTCCCAGCGGCAGACCCGCCTGCTGATGCGCGAGATCCGCGCACACAAGCGCACCGACGCCAAGCTGCAGCGCGCCAAGGAGGCCGCCGAGTCCGCGAACCTCGCGAAGAGCCGGTACGTGACGGGGATCAGCCACGAACTGCGCACGCCTCTCAACACCATCCTGGGCTACGCGCAGCTGCTGCAGCGCGAGCCGAGCCTGGGTCCCCGCCAGAAGGACGCCCTCGGCATCATCCGCCGCAGCGGCGATCACCTCGCGAGCCTTATCGACGGCCTGCTGGACATCGCCCGCATCGAGGCGGGCAAGCTGCACCTGCACCGCGGCGAGATCCCGCTGCGGGACTTCCTCTCCCAGCTCGTGAGCATGTTCCGCATCCAGGCGGAGGCCCGTGGCCTTGCCTTCGTCTACGAAACCGGCGGTCTGCTGCCGGACGTGGTCAACGGCGACGAGAAGCGCCTGCGGCAGATCCTCATCAACCTCCTGTCCAACGCCATCAAGTTCACCGAGGAGGGCACCGTCACCCTGCGCGTGACGTACCAGCGGCAGCTGGTGGAGTTCGAGGTGCGCGACACGGGCATGGGCATCGCGCCGGAGGATCTCGAACGCATCTTCCGACCCTTCGAACGCGGCCGCTTCAAGGCGGGCAACGCCGTGCCCGGCACGGGCCTGGGCCTCACCATCAGCAAGCTGCTCACGGAGATCATGGGTGGCAGCCTGCGGGTGGACAGCGAACCCGGCAGGGGCAGCAGTTTCCGGGTGAAGCTGCTCCTGTCCCCGGTCGCGGCCCCGAAGGTCATCGCGCGCCCGACCCGGACGGTCGCGGGCTATCGCGGCGCGCAGCGGACCGTCGTCGTGACCGACGACGAGGCGGCGCACCGGGCCGTCATGAAGCAGCTCCTGGAGCCGCTGGGCTTCCGGGTGCTGGTGGCGACCGACGCGAAACGCTGCCTGGAGCTGGTGGCCGAGGAGACGGTCCACCTGTTCCTTCTCGACATCTCCATGCCCGAGACGGACGGCTGGACGCTCGCGCGCCTGCTGCGCGAGGGCCCCTTCGACCACACGCCCATCGTGATGGTCTCGGCCAACGCGTTCGAGAACCGGGCGGATGCCCGGGTGGTCAGCGTGCACGACGGGTTCATCGTGAAACCCGTGGATTTCGAGCGCCTGTTCGACGTGCTCCAGTCGTGCCTGCACCTGGACTGGATCTTCGCCGACGAGGCCGCGGCGCTGCCCGCCCCCGAGGCGGCCCCCGCCGGCGCGCTGCCGCGCATCTCCCGCGCGACCGCCGAATCGCTCTACGCCCTGGGCGAGATCGGCTACGTGCGCGGGATCCAGAACAAGCTGGACGAACTGGAGCTCGGCGACGACGACGCGCGCGCCGTGGTCGCGCATCTGCGCCCGCTCGTGCGCGAGTTCCAGCTGCAACGCTACCTGCAAGTCGTGGAGAACCTGCGTGCCCGAGCTGTCTGACGCCACCCAGCGCGACGTGGTGCTCGTCGTGGACGATGCCCCGGAGACGCTGTCCCTGCTCACCGATGCCCTCGAAGCCGGAGGCATGACCGTCCTCGTCGCCACGGACGGCGCCACTGCGCTCCAGCGCGTCCAGCGCATCGTTCCGGACGTGATCCTGCTCGACGCCGTGATGCCCGGCATGGACGGCTTCGAGACCTGCACGGCGCTGCGCGCACAGCCGCCGCTCGCGCAGGTGCCCATCATCTTCATGACCGGCCTCGCGGACACCGAGCACGTGGTGCGCGGTTTCGACTCCGGCGGGTGGACTACGTCACCAAGCCCATCGATCCCGATGTCCTCATCGCGCGCCTGCGCACGCACCTCGCGAATGCCCGGCGCATGTCGAGTGCGAGGGCTGCACTCGATGCCGCCGGGCGGGCACTGCTCTCCGCCACCCCGGACGGACGGGTGCAGTGGAGCACGCCGAAAGCCCAGACCTTCATGGCCGCCGCGACGGACCCCGATCGCGGGCGCGACCAGCTCGCGGCGCCGATCGTCGCGTGGCTGCAGCGCCTCACGCTCGGGGCGGCGGAGGCAAGACCGCTTCCCTGGCCTTCCAACGGCCCGAGGTTTCTCCTGGCCTCGCTCGGCAACGTGGGGAGCGGTCAGATCCTGCTTGCGGTGGAGGCCACGGACGAGACCGAGCATCAGAGGCGCCTCGCGGAGAAGTTCCACCTGACCGAGCGCGAGGCCGAGGTTCTCTACTGGGTGGCGAGGGGCAAGTCCAGCCGGGACGTCGGCGACATCCTGGGTTCCAGTCCGCGAACCGTGGACAAGCACATGGAACGGATTCTGTTGAAGTCGGCGTGGAAAACCGGGCCTCGGCGGCAGCCGTCGCGATCCGCGTCCTGTCGGACCAGTAGTCCGCCCGCACGCGCGCCCGAACCCGCCCCCGTCCTTCCGGTGATCTGTCGGAACCATGGTGAGGGCAGGGGCAGCGACAGTTGTTCGTCATGGAGGTGCGCAAGCATCACGGGACCACCTTCACGGGAGTCCCGTCATGAGATGCAACCCGCCCTACCCGCTTCGCACCGCCTTCGCAGCGGTCGGCGTCGCGGTCGCCGCCCTCGCTCCTTCAGCAGATGCGGCGGATCCCGTCACCGTTAGGTTCGCAACCTTCAATGCCTCGCTGAACCGCAACTTCGACGGCCAGATGCTGGATGATCTCGCCGGCCTGTCGACGGATGCCCAGGCCGCCAATCGCATCCAGCAGATCCGCAACGTTGCCGAGATCATCCAGCGCATCAATCCGGATGTCATTCTGATCAACGAGTTCGACTACACGACGGCGACTCGGGGCGGCAAGACGGCGCCGCAACTGTTCCAGGACAACTTCCTCGCGATCCCGCAGAACAACTACGGTGCCGCCTCGACCGCCCTTCCCGTCGCGTTCGCCCACAGCGTCTACGTTCCTTCCAACACCGGAGTGCCCTCGGGCTTCGACCTTGACAACAATGGCTCGGTCAGCGGCGGCAACGATGCGTTCGGCTTCGGCAACTATCCGGGACAGTTCGGCTTTGTCATCTTCTCGAAGCACCCGGTGGACCAGTCGGCCGTTCGGACCTTCCAGAATTTCCTCTGGAAGGACATGCCCGGCGCGGTGCTTCCGGACAATCCGGCGACGGCCGCTCCGGCAGACTTCTACAGTCAGGCCGAACTTGGAGTCTTTCGGCTGTCGTCCAAGAACCACGTAGACGTGCCGGTCCTCGTCCAGGGCCAGAAGGTGCACCTGCTGGCGAGCCATCCGACCCCGCCCGTCTTCGACGGCCCCGAAGACAGAAACGGGCTGCGCAATCGCGACGAGATCCGGTTCTGGCACGACTATGTGTCCGGGCAGAACTACATGACGGACGACCAGGGGCGCGCCGGCGGTCTGGGCACGGGCGCCCTGTATGTGCTCGCGGGCGACATGAATGCCGATCCGTTCGACGGCGATGCCACCGGGGATCCCGCCTCGACGTACCTCATGGACGGGTCCCGATTCCTGGCATCCGAGACGAATGGCGCGATCACTCCATCCAGTCTCGGCGGTCCGATCCAGGCCACGGCGGATGGCAGGGCAAACGAGACCCACGTCGGGAACCCTGCGTTCGACACCGCCGACTTCGCCGACGGCACGCCGGGGAACCTGCGCGTCGACTACGTTCTTCCGTCCGCCGGCATGTCCCTCGCGGGGGCGGGCATCGGCCGCCTCGAGGACGGCACGTCCGATCCGGTGGGTGTGTTCTGGCCCGCGCCGACGGTGAACGGCGCACCGAACGCGCTTTGGGAACTGGTGGGGCGTTTCGGATCGGGCTCGAGTCCGTTCAATCTCTACAGCGGCTTCCGCAGTTCGGACCACAAGGCCGTGTGGGTGGATCTCGAGATCGCGCCGATTCCGGAACCGTCCACGTGGGTCATGCTGGCCGGGGGACTCGTTCTGCTGGGCGTGTCGGCGAAGCGTCGACGCTGACACGAGGCGGAGCGGTGTCTCCCGGCCGCCGCTCCGTCCGCTGCCAGATATCCGGCCGTCATCAGCGCAGCCCGGGGAGCCACGTCGACAGGCCTGGCACACAGGTGACCGCCAGGAGCACCGCGAGCAGCCAGCCGAACAGCGGAAGCACCGCCCGGAACACCTCGGAAACGGGCCGGCCGAAGCGGTAGGCCGCAAAGAACAGGTTCATGCCGACGGGTGGGGTCAGATACCCGACTTCGAGATTGACGAGGAAGACGATGCCCAGGTGGAGCGGGTCGATGCCGTAGGCTTCGCCGAGAGGCGCCACCAGCGGCACCAGCACGACGATGGCGGTGAACACGTCCATCACGCATCCCGCCAGCAGAAGGGTGACGTTAAGGACGAGAAGGAACAGCCACGGCGACTGCACCTGCGCTGTGACCCACTCCACGATCCTCACCGGTACCTCGGCGTCCACGAGATAGTTGGTGAGGCTCAGGGCGACGCCGAGGACAACGAGAATGCCGCCGATGAGCAGCGCGCACTCCGCGACGACGCGTGGCAGATCGCGCGTCAGCGACAGATCCCGGTGCACACGACGGCCACGAAGCCCGCGAACGCCGCGGTGAACGCTGCGGCCTCGACCGGCGTGGCCAGGGAACTGCCCAGGGCGATGATCGGCACGAGCGGCAGGCCGAGTTCCCACTTGGCGGCCCACAGCGCCCGGCGCGCCCGCGCCGGGTCGAATGCGGGTCGACCACCGGTGGCGTCCCGTCCGCCAAGCCGCCGATAGCCCCACGCGAGAACGA
Organism: Ottelia alismoides; assembly: GCA_037367405.1. Classification (NCBI taxonomy): domain Eukaryota; kingdom Viridiplantae; phylum Streptophyta; class Magnoliopsida; order Alismatales; family Hydrocharitaceae; genus Ottelia; species Ottelia alismoides. The sequence goes on along the minus strand of JAZKJV010007421.1, from coordinate 65,536 downwards.
CCACGAACACCAGCGCCGCAGGCAGCACACCTGCCAGGAACATGGACTCGATGCCGAGCCCCGCGACGATCGCATAGAGCAGCAGTGGAAGAGCGGGGGCGAGTATCACGCCGGGAAGCCCGGCAGCCGAGACGAATCCGAGTGCATCGCGGTCCCGCATGCCCGCGGCCGCCAGCAGCGGCATGACGAGGGCTCCGAGCGTCAGGATGGCGACGCCCGAGGCGCCTGTGAAGCAGGTGAAGAACGTGCACGCGAGCGCCGTGACGATCGCCGCGCCGCCCCGGAACCGGCCGAAGAACGCATCGAAGACTTCGAGGAGGCGCTGGGGCGCCCGGCTTTCCGCGAGCAGATAGCCCGCGAGGGTGAACATCGGGATCGCCGGCAGCGTCGGGTTAGTGACGAGGCTGTAATGATTGACCGCGATCCCCGCCGCAGGGACGCCTTCGCTCTGGAGGAGCACGGCAGCGATGCCTGCGAGCACCGCGAAGATGGGCGCGCCGAGGATCGCCGCCGCGCCGAGCGCGAACAGCGCGGTGACGGCGGTCGTCCCGTTCGCGAACGCGCTTGCGTGCCAGAGTGCCCAGAGACCCGCTGCGGCGACGAGTGCGAGGACGCGCGGGACCGCTCCGTCGGCAGCACGCCACACGAGCCGCGCCCCGATCAGCGCGAACCCTGCCGGCAGACAGAGCTCCGCCACCCAGGCAGGTACGCCATAGAACAGGGTGTTGCCCGCTTCGCGTTCCACCTGGACGAAATCCCAGGATGCCGAGGCGAGCGCCGCGGCGACCGCAGCCGCGACGATCCCGCCCGCCCAGCGCGCGGCCGCGCCTGCCCGCCCGCGCAGGAACTCGGTGGTCGCAAGCGTGAGGAGCCGGCGCTCGCGCGCCGCGACCGCCGCGCCCGCCATGCCCAGGAGCAGGGTCACATGCTGGACCATGCTGCCGACGCCTTCGATGCCCACGTGCCATACGGCGCGGAGCACGATCTCCGCGATCGGGAGCAGGACCGCCAGCGCGAACACCGCCGTGACGAGCGCGTCCTCGGTCCGCGCGGCGAGCCCCGGCGCGGCAGGCGGCGAACCCGCCCCGGCCGCCGACCCGGTCACTTCCGGCCTGCCCGGTACTCGGTCACCAGTGTCTTCACGCGGTCGAACGTGTCCTCCGGCACCATCGACCCGCGCACCTTGGGCCAGGCCGTCTCGGCGAGCGCCTGCCACGCCTGCGCGACCTCCGGTGTGACCGGCGTGACCTCCAGTCCCCGCGACTTCATGGCGGCGATGGATTCCTCGTCCTGCCTCACCCGGTGCAGCCGCAGCTGATCACCGGCCTTGCGCGCCGACGCCTGGAGGGCATCCTTCACCGCGGGGCCGAGCGCGTCGTACGTGGCCTTGCGCAGGATCGCGGCGCCGACGATGGGCACCCAGCGCACTGGCAGCATGTATCTCGCCGTGCGGTCGAACTGTCCCACCAGCGCCCAGATCGGCACCACCGGCACCACGTCCACCATGCCGGTCTCCAGTGCCGGCACGATGTCGGAGATGGGCAGCCCGACAGGCTGGTAGCCGAGCGACTTCATCAGTCCGATCTGCTTGTTGTCGCCCGACCACGCGAAGATCCGCGCCTTGCGGAACTGCTCGGGCGTGGACAGCCGGTCGCGAGTGAAGAAATGCACCCATCCGGCATCGCCCCAGAACAGCACGACGAAGCCCTTCGCGGCAAGCCGCTCCTCCAGACTGGCGCGCAGCCTCTCTCGCACGTGGTCCACCTCGTCCCAGTCGCGAAACATCATCGGCATGAACTGCAGGCCCGCGACCGCGGGGTCGATCTCGTTCAGTCCCACCACGGTCAGCAGTGCGCCGTCCAGCTGACCGATCCGCATGCGCCGCACCATGTCGGCCTCGGTACCCTGCACGCCGTCGGGATAGATCGTGGCCTTGGCATTGCCGCCGCGCGCCGCCCGGAAGGCCTCCCCGAGATCCTGGAGCACCCGCTGATACAGCGAGCCCTTGGGCGCCAGCGTGGCGATCTTGAGCTGCACGGGTTCGGCGCGGGCGACACCGCCGCGCTCAGGGCGACGGACACCAGCACGAGAACGGACAGACGGCGCGCGAGGGCGCCCCGAACGTGGGTCATCTTCACTCCGGAAACAGGTCGTCGGTCTGGGTGAGCAGCCAGCGCGCACGGCGCTGCGCAACGTGATTGGCAAGACGGCGCGCGGGTAGCGCGTCTGCATCCACGGACAGCGCGCGGGCGAGCACTTCCTCGAACTCCACCTTCTTCCCCCGCCGCTGGGCGATTGCTTCGGCCATCGCCACGTGCACACCCGCGTCGCGACCGCCAGTCGCTGCGAGAGCGCGCTCGTAGTGACCGCGAGCGCGGGCGAGAGCCCCGGGCCCCGCATCGGGCCGCCCCGCCTCGACAGCGAGCTGCAGGACGTGCAGCGCTCCGCCGGCCGTCCCCGCGTCGAGCGACACGGCGCGGTCGAGCAGCGCCTGGGCACGCGGCAGCGACGCAAGCATCGCCGGGTCGTCCTTAGAGAGCGCAATGGCACTGAACCATGCGGCCGCCGTCCAGTAGAGGAGTTCGGCGTCCGCCAAATGTACCCGGGCGAGTGACGAGGTTCCCGGCAGGGGGAAATCCGGAGCGAGCGCCAGCGCTGCGAGCCCGTGGTCACGCGCCCGGAGGTACAGGCGCCGTGCCCGCGCGCGCTGCTCGTAGGCAGCGCCCACGTCTCGCGCTTCCAGCGGGTCGGCCGGCAACTGCACGAACGCGTAGGCGTACTGGGTGTAGCCGCGCACGGCGGACAGCCGCAACACGCGATCGTCCGGTCGTTTCGCGATGAGCGCATCCGTCACCTTCAGCCCGAACGGCGCGGCCGACGCGATGAGGTCCGGATCGTCGTCTGCGGCGAAGACGTCGCCATGTCCCGCGAGCGCGCCGGCCGCCACCCGCGAACCCATGGATTCCAGGGAGCAGCCCGCGAGTCCGGCGCAGAGCAGAAGCATGCCGACCCCGAGACCGCGGCCGCTGACGTGCAGACGGGACGTCATCGGTGCGAGCCGCTCAGATGCGGTCGTGGCAGATGTGCATCGACAGCTGCGAAGCCGTGACCGTGCTGCGCCCGTAGAAGACGAAGGCGACGAACCAGGTGATGAGGAGAAGGAGCACGACCCCGGGGTGCCAGAGGGAGGACAGCCCGGCCGCGAGGCTGGCGTCGGGGAGCGGACCCTCGGGCACGAAGCGCAGCACGACGACGCTGTAGAGGGTGCCCACGAGGGCCATGACCTGGTAGGCCGAGATGCGCCCGTCGCCGCGGTAGTCCGCGCGCCAGACCTCCGAGATCACGCGCCACACCTGTGTCGTGACGAGCGCAAGCAGGAGCGCGGGCGTGTAGGCGTTCTGGAGATACAGGTAGGTGGCGACGAGACCGATGGCCACGTACAGGACGGCCGTCACCGCCTGGATCGGAATCACCTTGCGGCCGTCCAGGTTCGAAGCGTATGCGATCTTCTTCATCGGACCCTCGAACACGAAGTGGAAGCGCGCGAACATCCGCTGCATCAGCCCTGGCGCTTCCTCGAGCGGCTTGCCGTAGCAGCAGCCGAAGCTGATGCACGCCAGCCGCCCCACCCCTTCGCCGTAGGCGTAGGCGATTGCCATCACGGCGAGCGTCGGCACCACCGGCAGCGGCACGCCCTTCCAGAAGGCCACGAGCGAGTTCACCCCCAGGATCACCCAGGGTGCGCCGAGCATCCCGACGAACGAAGCGCCGCCGACGCTGAAGCCGGCGGACTTGCGTTCCACGATGATCGCGGCGAGCTTCGCCGCGGGCAGACACAGCGCCAGCAGCGCCACGACCATCGTGGCGGCTTCCGGGAGCCCGATGCCGGCGGCACCGAACAGGATCAGTCCGATGACGATGGAGATCGTCTGCGCCGTCGCCGTGAACAGCCCGTAATAGGTGAAGTTGAGGCTGCGCCAGGTGCCGTCCGCCTCGCGACGCAGTGGCACCACCGCGAGCATCTGCCAGTGTTCCCGGGGCAGATGCCGGAAGCCCCAGATCAGGAATGCGAACAGGACGGCGCCGAGCATCAGGGTGAAGACGAGCGGGGTCATGGAGTCTCCGTGACGAGGGAAGTCCGGGCAGCGAGCGCCCGTCCGAGAAAGCTGCGCACGCGGACGTCGGTCTCGACGACCGGGCGGTCCAGTCCGAAGGAATAGCGGCTCGAGGCGTCCCTGGCGGAACCGGTTGGCCAGAAGGTCCGGCGCGAACGCGATACGCCCGGGCTCGAACAGCAGTACGGTGGTCGAACTGCCCGGACGAAACAGACTCTTGGGTTCGCCGCGGCACAGCCGCTGGCCGGGCTCGAGCGGCCGGTCCGGTCCGTAGCCGCAGGGTGAGGCGCACTGGACGATCTCGCCGATCATGAGGGCCACGATCTCGATCATCGCAACCACGCCCGCACCGGAACCGCCGGGCACGTCGGTCTCGATGATCGTCACGTGCCGGGCATTCTTGGCGTAGGGGGTCGCTTCCACCAGGGACACCGCCGGATTGCAGGAGTGGAACAGTCCATCGACGACGTAGTGGTCGATGACGGTCCCGGACACGGGCGCGTGGTTGTAGTGGTACTTGTCGGGGGTGAGCCGGAACACCGCGAAATCCCCATCCTCGAACCGACGCGTCCACGGGGCGCGTCCGCCGAGCAGTTCGGCCACGGAGAAGAACTTGTCCTTGATGCGCAGCATCGCCGCATCGCCGGCCCCGCCCACGATGGCGCGGGCATCCGACGGCATCACCACTGCATCCGGCTCGGACGGCATGGGCCGGCACTCGTGAAACCGGATGCGGCGCTCGAAGAAATCACGGCCGGTGCGGAACGTCGCGGGGTCGTCGAGGCACTCGGTGAGCGCGATGCCGTGTTCCCGCGCGAAGCGCCGCCACGCCGCAGCCGACCACGGGACGTCGTAGTTCAGATAGCCGAGCACCCGCGTGTTCCAGGCCGACAGGAGAAGTTGGAACATTGCCGGCGCGTGCTCACGCACCGGGCCATACAGGAACTGCACGAGCCGGTCCCGGTACAGTGCCTCGGTACGCACGGCGCCGCTGGCGCGGTCGATGTACTCGTGCACGACGGTCGCACGCATGGGCGCCCCTCGCCGGCCTGCCTGGACTCCAGCAGGGCGGCGACCACCCGCACCAGGGACCCGAGCGAGTCTTCCGTGCCCGGCTGGCCCGACAGGGCGGCCCGGGCACGCCGCAGGAAGTCGCCGCTGTCGCCGGCTGCGCCCGCGATCCGCGCAAGTTCTCTGCCCGGGTGGTCCAGCGCGGACTGCAGAACCGACAGTCCCTCCTCGATCTGCGACACCCGCAGCCCGTCCCGATAGTAGGTCTCCATGCGGGACCGCAGGCCCGCAGCGTCGCGCGCAGCACCCGCAGCGGCCACCAGCCGTCGACTCGCTGCACCTTCGCCCTGGCAGCGGGCCCGCGCATCCCTCAGCAGCTCGTGCGCACCCAGCGCATCGACCACGGGCGCGCACTCGCGCGCCATCCAGTCGCACAAGGCTTCGCAGTAGCGGTCGAGGGGTACCGACCAGTGCGTCGGATGGCGCAGCGACACGCGCACACCCCGGACTCCTGCCACGAGCCAGCGCAGAAAGCCGCTGCGCGTGTCCCGCGCGACCGGCACCGAGGTAAGGCCGATGGCCGCGTGGACCAGGAACTGCCGCCGTCACCCTGGGTGACCGGGTCGTCCGGCAGCCCGTCGTGGTCGATGATCCCTTCCGCGATCGCCCACCACGCGCATGCCGTGACAAGCCGCTGCAGGTCGACGGCTGGCGCCATGTCCGCGCCGAACGACGGAAACAGGCTGTGGAATCGCCCTTCGAACCCGGAGTACCCCATCCGGTCATGCGCGCGAAGCCGGTAGAGGTCGTAGAAGGCCATGGACCGGTCGTAGATGCCGAGCGACTCCAGGCGCGCCTGCAGCGCCTCCTGAGAGCCGAGACGGCCGTCGTGCGCGTGCACCTCGTCGGTCGACGGCAAGGCCATGAAGTAGTCGAGCAGTCTTGCGTCGGGGACCACATCCCCGCGGAACGCGCCGAGCAGACCGGCTTTCAGCTTCCAGGCTCCCCATGTCCGGCGCAGCTGGGACGCGGTAAGCTGCAGCGGCAGCAGTCCCAGCGTGTGATCCGGGCGAAGCGGCGCCACCGGCATCCACGACGGCGCTGCAGAGTACGTCCCGACGAACAGCGGAAGGAAGTACTCGAACAGCTTGGAAACGAGATCTCCGTAGAACTTCTCGAGGCGTGCGCCGGAGGGCGAACCGGTCGCCATGCCGGCCTGCACACGGCTGCCGAGACTCACGTGCACACCGTTGTTGAGAAGCGTGGTGTCGACAGGCATTGTCGACAGCGAGTTGCCGACGCCCAGGCCGGCGGCGCGGATCCGCCCGTTCGCCACGATACGCGCCCGGGACAGCGTCTCGTGGCACCGTCCCATGTAAGCGGCCTTCGCCTCGCCATCGGCGAATCCGCCGAGGCAGGGGTTCATGAGGAGGCGACGGTAGCTTTCCGACGGTGCGATCCGTGCAAGCGCCTTGAGCCGGTCCGGTGCGGTGGGCGCCTGGAACACCCGGAGAGACTGAGTGGCGTCCGCCAACCCGAACCTCGTGGTGATCCAGACGGCGAGACCCTGCACAAGCAGGTAGCGCAAGGCGGTCTCCTCCGCGGCCGCGGCCCCCAGCGCAAGACTCGAGCGGTCGTCCGCGACGTAGGACGACACGATCTCGGGCGCCGTATTGTCGTTCGCGAAGATGCCGCCGAGCCGCATCCCCGCAACGTACCTGCCGTCGTTGCAGTCCGCCGACAGCGCGTCGATCAGCGCGAGCTCGAGCGCGTGGCTGACCGGGACCCTCGCCACCGGGAGGCCGCGGTCGGTCGCGAAGAACCTCGCGCGGTCGCCCCTCGAATCGAGCCGCGCGAGCAGAACGTCGCGCGTGCGCGGCGCCAGCCGGTGAAACGGAATGCGGACCCAGTCATGATCGACGCGGGCGATATCGCGGCCCGCGTCGCCGATCCAGCGCGCCGCGGCGGGTGCCCAGGGCTGGCCATGGGCCTCGCCGGCCAGGACGCGCAGGAACTCGCTGCGTTCCGGCGGCCCGGAGACGTCGGTCCCGAATTCGTTCTCGACGCCGACGGTGACGTCTCCGGGGCCGAAGGGGAGATCCTCGACCCTGGTCGGGCGCAGGCCCGACGCGCCTGCATTGCGGGAACTCAGTGCGGTCGACTCGGCGCCGGAAATCTCGCCCGGCCCCCGGGCATGGATTCGCATGTCGGCTTGCATCCTGAGTTGGGCAATGATGCAGAGTCTGCGACGGCAGGATGTAGCGCCGATGACGATGGCGTTTCGCACCGGTGACGGACGGACCGGCCGGTCGTGGTCCCGACGGCAGGGGCTGCGCGCTCCCGTCCGTCATGCAGCCCGGCTGAGCATGGGCCCGCCGAGAGCCGGGCTAGCGCTAGAACGTCTCGCGATACCGGTTGGTGATGGGATAGCGCCAGTCCTTGCCGAAGCCCCGCGGCGTGATGCGCACGCCCACGGGCGCCTGGCGGCGCTTGTACTCGCTGATGGTGAGCAGCTTCACGGACGCGCTCCACGTCGGCCCGCGCGAAGCCGACCCGGACGATGACCTCGGGCGCCATGTCGCGCTCCACGTACATCTCCATGATGGCGTCCAGCACGTCGTAGGGCGGCAGGCTGTCCTGATCCACCTGGTCGGGCTTCAGTTCGGCCGAGGGCGGCCGCGTGATGATTCGGTCGGGGATCACGTCGCTCACCGTGTTGCGGTAGCGCGAGAGCCGGTAGACGAGGGTCTTGCTGATGTCCTTAAGCACCGCGAAGCCGCCCGCCATGTCGCCGTAGAGTGTGGCGTAGCCGGTGGCCATCTCGCTCTTGTTGCCGGTGGTGAGCACGATGGACCCGAACTTGTTGGACAGCGCCATCAGCAGCGTGCCCCGGATGCGCGACTGGAGATTCTCCTCGGTGGTGTCCCGGCGCGCGGCCCGCGAACTGATCCTCCAGCATGCCCAGATAGGCCTCGAAGGCGGGGCGGATCGGCATGATCGAGTAGCGGATGCCCAGGTTCTTCGCGAGCGCCTCGGCATCGTCCAGGCTCATGGAGGCCGTGTACTGCGAGGGCATCATCACCGCGTGCACCTTGTCCGGCCCGAGCGCGTCGGCGGCAATGCACGCCACGATGGCCGAGTCGATGCCGCCGGACAGGCCCAGCAGCACGCCGGGGAAGCGGTTCTTGCGCACGTAGTCGCGCACGCCCATGCACAGCGCGTCGTACACCAGCGCCTCGAGCGGTCGATCGGGCGCGCGCGCGCCGGGCACCGGGGCGCCGTCGCGGAACTCGACCACGGCGACCGCTTCCTCGAAGGACGCGAGCTGGTGCGTGACCTCGCCCCGCGCATCGACCACGAAGGAGGCGCCGTCGAACACCAGTTCGTCCTGCCCGCCCACCAGGTTGCAGAACACGATGGGCATCGCCGATTCGCGAGCGCGGGCGGACACGACGGCGTAGCGGGTGGCCTGCTTGTTCACGTGGTAGGGGCGAGGCATTCAGCACCAGCAGGACCTCCGCACCTGCCGCTCGCGCGGCGCGCGGCACCTCGGCATCCCAGCGCTCCATCGCGGTCTGGCCGGCCGCTGCACGGGCGGTGTGCGCCCCCGAGGTGCCCCAGACGTCTTCGCAGATGGCGACGCCCACCTTCACGCCGTCGATGTCCACGACGCAGGGCTCGCCCCGGGCTCGAAGTAGCGCTCCTCGTCGAACACCGTGTAGTTCGGCAGATCCCGCTTGTGGTAGGTGGCGACCACACGGCCGCCGGAAAGCACCGACGCCGCGTTGTACAGACGGCCTTCGACACTGCGCGGATGTCCCACCAGCACCGTGATGCCGGTGGTGCGCAAGGCGAGTTCGGCCACCTCCCGCTCGCAGGCCTGGACGAAATCCGGCCGCAGCAGCAGGTCCTCGGGCGGGTAGCCGCAGATGGACAATTCGGGGGTGACCAGGATGCGGGCGCCGGCGTCCTTCGCCTCCCGGGCGGCCTGCTCGATGCGCGCGGCATTGGCGGCGAGGTCTCCGAGGGTGCAGTTGATCTGGGCGAGGGCGATGTTCATGGAGGCTCCGGCGGGCAAGCCCGTTAATATACCGCGGCCATGTCCGACACCCTCCGTGTCGAGATCGCCGACTCCCTGCGCGAGGTGTCCCCCGCCCGTTGGGACGCCCTCACCCAAGGCCACCCGCTGCTCTCCCACGCCTTCCTGCACGCCCTGCACGAGAGCGGGTCGGCGTGCGAGCGCACCGGGTGGGCGCCGCGCTATCTGCTCCTGCACGACGGGGAGGACCTCCGCGGCGCCGTGCCGCTGTACCTGAAGGGCCACTCGTACGGGGAGTACGTGTTCGACTGGGCCCCTCCTGGGCCCGACGCCTGGTCTCGGGCGGACGAGTACTACCCCCAAGCTGCTGTGGCGCGATCCTCCTTCGCCCGTAACGCGCCCAAGGGGCGCCTGCTGGACGCCGCCACGCGCACCCACCTGCTGGCCGGCGTGCTGCAACTCGCAAAGGAGGCGGAGGCCTCCACGTTCCACTGGCCTGTTCCCGCCCGAGACCGAGGCCCGGACCATGGAGGACGCCGGTCTCATGCTTCGGCGGACGGTGCAGTTCCACTGGCACAACCCGGGATACGGCAGCTTCGACGACTTCCTCGCGACGATGAACCACGAGAAGCGCAAGAAAGTGAAACAGGAACGCCGCAAGGTCCGCGAGGCCGGCATCGAGTTCACCTGGAAGGTCGGTCGCGAGATCACCGAGGAAGACTGGCGCTTCTTCGTGCGCTGCTACGACGACACCTACCGGCGCCATCATTCGTCGCCGTACCTCAACCTCGACTTCTTCCTCCGCCTCGGCGCGACCATGCCCGGCAACCTGCTGCTCGCCATCGGGCATCGCGACGGGCACCCCGTATGTGCGGCGTTCGACGTCTTCTCGGACGAGGCGCTGTACGGCCGCTACTGGGGCACCACCGAGTACGTGCCCGGCCTGCACTTCGAGGCCTGCTACTACCAGGCCATCGCCTTCTGCATCGAGCGGCGCATCGGCCGCTTCGAAGGCGGCGCTCAGGGTGAGCACAAGCTCGCGCGCGGCCTGGAGCCCGTCACGACCTTCTCGGCGCACTGGGTGTCCGATCCCGCGTTCGACGGCGCGGTGCGCGGTTCGTCGATCGCGAATCGCGGCAGATCGCCGCCTACGTGAACGAACTCGCCGAGCACACGCCCTTCAAGGACGCCCCGCTTGAACTTTGATCCGCCGCTGGTCCCCGGACGGCTCGAACGCCGATACAAGCGCTTCCTCGCCGACGTCACCCTCGCCGATGGCAGCACGATCACCGCGCACTGCCCCAACACCGGTTCGATGCTGGGGGTGGCCGAACCGGGTCAGCGCGTGTGGCTCGCGCACCGTCCCTCCCCCACGCGCAAGTACGCCTACGCCTGGGAACTCACCGAACTCGCCGCCGGCACCCTCGTGGGCGTCAACACGCACCTCAGCAACGCGCTCGTCCGCGAAGCCATCGTCGCGGGGGCGATACCGGCGCTGTCGGGGTATGCCGAGATCCAGGCCGAGGCACGCTACGGAAAGGAAGGCAGCCGCATCGACCTGCTGCTGAAATCCCCGGACTGCCCGGACTGCTACGTGGAAGTCAAGAACGTCACCGCCGCCGTGCAGGACGGCATCGCGCTCTTCCCCGACGCGGTGAGCGAACGCGGCACCAAGCACCTGCGCGAACTCATGGGTGTCGTCGCCGAGGGCCGGCGCGCCGTGCTCGTGTTCTGCGTGCAGCGTGGCGACGTCCGGGAGGTGCGCCCCGCCGACGCCATCGACCCGGCGTACGGGCGCACGCTGCGCGAGGCGATCTCCTCCGGAGTGGAAGCGATCGCATGCGGGGCCGACGTCACTCCCGCGGCCGTGCGCCTCTCGCACCGACTTCCCGTCGTCTGCCCCTGAGGCCTCGCTTCGGGTGATCCGTTGCGATCACCGCCCGTCATGGTCCCGACCCACGGCGTGCTGCGTTCCGCATACGGTGTGGCGCTCTTCAGGACGTCGGCATGTCACGCCCCGCCTCCACCATGCGGGTCGCGTGCGGAGTTGCTCTGCCGCCTTCCAACGACAGCCCTGAGCCCGATGACCCGCTTTCGCCTGACGCTGATCAGCCTCGCCATCGCTGCCGCCGGCAGCCCCGCATTCGCCGCCCACGACCCTGAAGGGCTACGCCGAACTGCCCGCCAACACGTTCGCCGAGGGTCCGACCTCCGGCCAGTTCGCCGGTGCGGGCGCCTTCGGCAACGGGCTGCCGCTCGTCGACAAGCAGCCCGTGCAGGGCTTCTCCGCCGTGCTGAACGGCCCCACGCCCGGTTCGTACCTCGTGATGCAGGACAACGGCTTCGGTGCGAAGACGAACTCCGCCGACACGATCCTGCGCGTGTTCGCCATGCGCCCGGACTTCCGGACGGCCGCGGGCGGCACCGGCACGGTCTCGCCCGTGCACTTCACGACCGGCGCTGCGCTGCCGTCGTTCACGTCGGAGAGCTTCATCCAGTTGCGCGATCCGGACGGCAAGCTCGGCTTCCCGATCGTGGCGTCCCAGGCGAACTACCCCAACGGCACGAACAGCATCCCCGTGAGCCCCGTTATCGCGAACGGCCGTCTGCTGACGGGCTCGGATTTCGATCTGGAGTCGGTTCAGCGCGACCGGAACGGCAATCTGTGGTTCGGCGAGGAGTTCGGCCCCTACCTCGTGAAGACCGATGCACGGGTAAGGTGCTGCGCAGCGAGATTCCTCTGCCCCGCCCGACGCAGGTGGGCGGCGCAGCGGTGAACCTCGGGACGAACCCGATCGTGCAGGCGCCCCAGAACCCCAACCCGCAGGGCACCAGCAATCTGCCCGGCTCTGGCGGCTTCGAGGGCATGGCCATCAATGCGAGCGGCACCAAGCTCTACCCGATGCTGGAGCGCCCGCTCACGACCGACACCGACCAGAAGCGCCTGATCGTGAGCGAATTCGACCTCGCCACGGAGACCTACACGGGGGCCACCTTCGGCTACAAGCTCGATCCGCAGGGCACGAACATCGGTGACATGATCGCGATCGACGACACGCGCTTCCTGGTGATCGAGCGCGATGGCCGCCAGGGCGACCCGACCATCCCGCATTCACCAACCCCGCGCAGTTCAAGAAGATCTTCATGGTGGACATGAGCGTGCTCGATGCCGAGGGCTTCGCGAAGAAGACCGAGATCGCCGACCTGATGAACATCGCCGATCCGCTCGACCTGAACGGCGACGGCAAGACGACGTTCAACTTCCCGTTCGTGACCATCGAGGACGTGCTGATCGTCGATGCGAACACGCTGCTCGTGATGAACGACAACAACTACCCGGGCAGCTCGGGCCGTGCCTTCGGCGTCTCGGACAACAACGAGTTCATCCTGATCTCGCTTTCGCAGCCGGTACCCGAGCCGGGCACCTGGGCACTGATGGGCGCGGGCCTCGGTCTGCTCGGACTCTCCGCGCGCCGCCGCCGCTGAACTGCCCAGGGAACGCGATGCACGCGGCTGCACGTGCATCGCGGTCAGGACGGCAGCCGCCACATACGGGCTGGCGTCGATACTTTCGTCAGGCGCCGTGGTACTTCGCCGCCGTCGCCGAGGACTCCTTCGCCAGGATCGACTGGTCGGAGGTCACAGCGACGAATGCCGCACCGTGCGCCATCCACTTCTTCGCCTCGGCTTCCACGTAGGCGAGGATGCCCGCCGCCTTGCCGGCCTGGCGGATACGCGTGATGGCGCTGCCGATGATCTCCACCATCTCGGGGTGCTGCGGATTGCCAAGGTGCCCGAAGCCCGCCGCGAGGTCCTGCGGGCCGATGAACAGCGCATCGATGCCTTCCACCGCCGCGATGGCTTCCAGGTTGTCGATGCCGGCGCGCGATTCGATCTGCACGATCACGCAGAGCTCCTGCTCCACCTTCGCGAAGTAGTCCGGCACGCGCGCGTAGCGGTTGGCGCGCGTGTTGGTGGACACGCCGCGCACACCCTTCGGGGGATAGCGCGTCGCCGCCCGCGGCCTTCCGCGCGTCCTCGGCGGTCTCCACGTAGGGGATGAGCAGCGTCTGCGCACCGAGGTCGAGCAGGCGCTTGATGACGACGGTGTCGTTCCAGGGCGGACGCACGATCGCGGAGGTCGGATACGCCGCCACGGCCTGCAGCTGCTGATGCACCTGCGGCACGTCGTTGGGCGCGTGCTCCATGTCGATCATCATCCAGTCGAACCCGGCCGAAGCGCAGATTTCCGCGGCCGCCGTGCTCCCCAGGCTGAGCCAGCAGCCCGCCTGCGGCCGCCCGGCTGCGAGCCCGCGCTTGAACTGATTGACCGGCATCTCCATGACTCCCCTCCCCTCGTGTGCGTGCAGTCGAAGCGGGGGATTCTACGCGGGTACACTCGGGGCTCACCGTCACCGACGAGGCTCCCCGTGACCCAGCCCTCCTTCGACTTCGCGGGCGTCGTGCCCATCCTGGCCACGCCCTTCCACGCCGACGAGTCCCTCGACCTCGATTCGCTCGCCCGACTCGTGCGCTTCATGGCCGGGCTCGGCGTCGATGGCGTGACGGTGCTCGGCGTGCTGGGCGAATCGAATCGTCTTTCCGACGCCGATCGCGAAACGGCCATCCGCGCGGCGGTGGCGGCCGCGGGTGCCACGCCCGTGATCGTCGGCGTGAGTCACCCCGGCACGCGGGCCACCCTCGACCTGGCCGCCATGGCCGGCCGGCTCGGTGCGAAGGCCGTGATGGTCGCGCCCTCCGCGGAAGCGGTGCCCAACGACGAGCGCGTGTTCGAGTACTACCGGCGCGTCGGCGCGGGCTCGCCCGTGCCCGTCGTCGTGCAGGACCACCCCGCCTCCACGAGTGTCCACATGGGCGTGCCGCTGCTCGCGCGCATCGCCAGGGACGTGGAGGGTGTCATGGGCGTCAAGCTGGAAGCGGTGCCCACGCCTCCAAAGCTCCGCGCGCTGCGCACGGCACTCGCCGACCGCCCGCTGCGCATCACCACGGGCCTCGGCGCGCTGTACGGCCTGTTCGACCTCGAAGCCGGCAGCGACGGCTTCAACACCGGCTTCGCCTTTCCCGAAGTGCTGCAGGCGATGGTGAAGGCGGCACGCGCGCAGGACTGGACGAAGGCTCGCGCGCTGTATACCCGCTTCCTGCCGCTCATCGTGTTCGAGCAGCAGCCCGGCGTGGCGGTGCGCAAGGAAATCCTGAAGCGCCGGGGTCTGCTGGCCGACGGCACCGTGCGCCATCCGGGGGCGGGACTGCCGGCGGGATTCGCGGATCAGCTGACGGCGCTGCTCGAGGCCGTGCTGCCGGGCGCGGACCTGACGAAGCCGCTGACCGGGCTGTGATGCGAGCCGGCCGGATCACGCGTCGGCCCGGAGCGCGCGACGTAGGTACGCTCCGGGGCAAGGGTGCGCGCCTGCGAGCCGCGATGCTGCTCTCCGTCGTCGCGCTGCTGACGGGCTGCGCCTCGAACTTCGGCCCTTCGGCGGTCCGGGAAGAGCGCCCCAACTACAACCGGGAAATCGTGCGCTCCCACGACGAGCAGATGCTGCTCAACCTCGTGCGTCTGCGCTACCGCGACACGCCGCTGTTCGTGGAACTCACGTCGGTCGTGACCAGCTACACCTTCGACCGCAACCTGTCGCTGGGCACACGCGTCTTCGGCGGGCGCACTGCAGACGAGTACACGGCCGGCGCCGGCATGGTCATCGGCAACCGGCCCACCATCACGTATCTGCCATTGCAGGGCGAGGAATTCGCCATGCGCATGCTCACCCCGCTGCCTCTCGAGTCCATCATGCTGTTCTCGCAGACCGGGTGGAGCATCGAGCGGCTCGTGATGCTGTGCGTGCAGCGCATGAACGACATCGAGAATGCGTCGAGCGCTACCGGTCCCACGCCGGCCGTCGCACCCGACTTCCGGCAATTCCGCGAACTCGCGGCACGGCTGCGCCGCCTGTCGCTCGCCAACCTGTTCGGGATGCACTGGGGCGCCGTGGATGCCGGGACGCCGTCGGGCCAGCCGGGATTCCGGATCCGGTTCTGGCTGCACGACCCGGCGGATCCGGCGGACCCCCTGGCCGCCGACGTCGCCGCCGTGCGGGAGGCGCTCGATCTCTCTCCCGATAGGGAGGAATACACCATGACGCCGTTCACGTACCGGCATCCGCCGAACGAGGTCGGCGTCCGCGGCCGGTCGCTGCTGGGCATGCTGTACTTCCTGTCCCAGTCGGTGGAACCGCCGGCCGAGCACGTGGCGGCCGGACTCGTCACCGTCACCCGAAACGCCCAGGGTCAGCCTTTCGACTGGAGTCTGCTCCTGGGAGACACGATGCGCATCCGCGCGTCGAAGACGAAACCCGACAAGGCGTTCGCCGCCGTTCCCCATCGCGACTGGTGGTTCTACATCTCCGACGACGACCTCACATCAAAATCGACGATGAGCCTCCTGCATTTCCTGTTCTCGCTGCAGTCCGCCTCGGGCAAGGGCCGCTCGCCCGTGCTCACGCTTCCGGTGGGGCGCTAGCCCGCATGGCACCGGGACGGGAGGGTCCCATGTGCATCTCGCCAGTGCTGCCGCGCGCGCTCCGAGCACTCGCTCGTGCTGTGTCCCTGGCCGCACTCTCGCTTGGCCCCGGCATCGCCGCGGCCGAGTCCGGCGAGGTGTTCGCGCCCGAGATCCGGCGCGTCCTGTGCGACGCCATCGTGTGCGGGTCGATGGAGATCTCCTGGTACCGCCGGTTCCAGGACGAGGACGCCACACCGGCCTTCGAGCGCTTCGGCGTGAACATCCGGGGCCGGTTCCGCACCTTCCGCGACCAGCCGCGCGAGTTCCACTACCTGCAGGCGCTCACCCGGTTCAAGGCCGACGACTTCCGGTGGAGCCGGGATCCGTCGGTGGCGCTGCCGCCGAGCTTCGTCGACACGCCGCCCTTCGGCCTCCAGCGCGCGGAAACCGACACCGTGGGCGGGTTCCGCACCGTGCTCCAGAAGTTCGACGCGCTGCCGTGGTACGACGAGGGGGACTTCCCGCTGTTCGAGGACCGGCCGCGCGCCTTCCTCGCCAGCGCTCGCCGGCACGGCTCGGTGACGATGGAATTCGAGACCTGGGTGGTGTGTGTCATCGAGGCGCGGCAGGGCCCCGATCCGGACCGCGTGGACGACGACCGGTACGAGGTCGCCGCCCTCCTCGGGTGGACGTGGGGCTACGAGATCATCCATCGCGACGTGGGCGCCATCGGTGTGGACGAGTTCGAGGACTACACCCTCTCCCTTCTGCCGCTCCGGTTCGTGACGCAGCCTTCCGCAGCCTTCGAGGCCGCGCTGGGCACGACGATGGGCGAGACGGTCACCGACCGGTTCGACATCCGGCTCGGCGGGGCGTCCAAGTGCGGGGGCGGGGCGCGGTAGAGCGTCAAGCCCGGCAGATCAATGCCTTGACTCCGATCCATTACCCGAGTAATGTGCCCCGATGGCTATCGCTCATTCGAAAATCACCGCACAGAGTCAGATCACCGTGCCCGCCGAAGTGCGCCGGAAACTGGGGGTAGGCCCCGGTTCCACGCTCGAGTGGGAGGAAGCGGACGGTGGTGTGTTCGTGCGCCGCGCAGGTCGGATCGGAACGGCTGAGGTTCATGCGGCACTGTTTGGCAAGCGGCCTCTGGCAGGCACGCCTGCCACGTCGGTCGAGGACGGCATCAAGCGCTATATCCGCGCCAGACATGCGCGCGATTGACACCAACGTCCTGGTCCGTTTGCTCGTCCAGGACGACCCGAAACAGGCTGCGTTGGCGAGCGAATTCGTTGCAGGCGGTGCCTGGGTATCCCATCTCGTGCTCGCCGAGACTGTCTGGGTGTTGACGGCGGTCTACGAAAGGACCGCCTCGGAACTCGGCAACGCTATAGAGCTTCTGCTCGAACACGACCTCCTGGTCCTTCAGGACCCCGAGGTCGTCTTCGAAGCCCTCGGGTACTTCCGGGCCCGTCCTGCCCTCGGATTCTCCGACTGCCTGGTTCTTTCCGTTGCCCGGAAGGCGGGGCATGCGCCGCTCGGCACGTTCGATCGAAAGCTATCGAAGCTCGGTGGAACGATGGTCGTAGATTGACGACATGATCGCCGTGCGGCGGCCGTCCGAAGTGGAAGCCTCTATCCGTGCACGGGCGCTCGATCGCCCCGCTCAGTACTGATCCAGTTCCAGCGTCCGGTCGTAATAGGCGCGCATGAGGCAGGGCACGTCCTGGCAGAGATCGCGCACCCGGGTCTCCCACTCGCGCTGCTGCTCGCGCATCTCCGCGCGCCTCTCCTCGTTGCCCGCGCGGCGGTAGGCATTGAGAAACGCGAAGGCCATCTGCTGATTCGCCTCGCTCACGCGGTCGTTGGTGCAGAGAAAGCGCTCGATGGTGGTCTTGGGCCGGCCGCAGTCGACGGCGGCCAGCGCGGGAGTGGCGAAGCCGAACAGCACGGCCCCCCAGAAAAGTCTTCGCATGTCGGTCCTGTCTCCTGCCATCCCCGGCCGTTCAGCCGGAGACGAATTCCTCGATGAGCGCGATCACGCGCTCGCTGCGCTCGTGAACCACCCAGTGGGACGCATCCGGGATGCGTTCCACGCGGAGCCGGTCCACGTGATGATCGAGGCCGTCGAGATTCCCCGGCAGAAGCGCGGTGTCGCGTTCGCCCCAGATCACCAGCGTGGGCACACGCACGTGGAACTTCCCGGCGTCCATCTCGGGCACCGGCGCCTCGGCCTCGGGCGGATGGAGCGGCGAGGCCCGGTACCAGTTGAGCATGCCGGTCAGCGCGCCGGGCTGCCCCCAGGCTTCACGGTAGCCGCGCAGCGTGGCGTCATCCGCCGGCCCGCCGTTCTCGCGCCACTGCCCCGCGGTCATGGCCTCCAGCC
The DNA here is from genome assembly GCA_037367405.1 of Ottelia alismoides. Taxonomy (NCBI): domain Eukaryota; kingdom Viridiplantae; phylum Streptophyta; class Magnoliopsida; order Alismatales; family Hydrocharitaceae; genus Ottelia; species Ottelia alismoides. The sequence goes on along the minus strand of JAZKJV010007421.1, from coordinate 47,462 downwards.
GGCGGAAGCCGTCCTCGCCCATCACGCGCTCCGCCTTGTCGGACCGCAGGAGCGTCATGTAGCGGCTGGCCTCCAGCTGATCCGGGTTGTAGCGCAGTTCCCGCGCGAAGGTCACCGGGTGCGGGGCATTGAGGATCACCAGCTTCTCCACGCGCTCCGGGAACCACGCCGCGACGTTCCACGCTATCGCCCCGCCCCAGTCGTGCGCCACCAAGACAAACCGTTCATGTCCAAGGGCCGTAGCCAGGTCGAGGATGTCTGCGACCAGATGCTTCGCCCGATAGTCGCGCACGGACGGCGGCTTGAACGACCGGTTGAACCCGCGCTGGTCGGGCGCGATGGTGCGGAAGCGCGGGGCGAAGTGCCCCATGAGGCGCTCCCACATCTGCCAGTACTCGGGAAAACCGTGCAGGCACAGCATCGCCGGGCCTTCGCCGGCCTGCGCGACATGAAGACGACGGCCCTCGCCGAGGTCGACGAATCCGGTGGTGAGGGCGACGGTCATGAAGGCATCTCCTGGATCGGGTGCGGCCCCGCTATGCTACGACTTCTTTCGTCCCGGTCCGCGCCCCATGCGAGCGATCCGCCGTCTCGTGCTTGTGCCGCTCCTGCTCGCCGTCCTGCCGGCCTGGGGCGGCGTGTACAAGTGGACGGACGAGACGGGCAAGGTCCACTACGCTGACGCACCGCCGCCGGGAAAGAAGGCGCGGGAGGTGAAGCTGCCGGTCAACTCGCTCAGCGGTCCGGCCGTGGTCACGCGCTCGAACGCCCCGGCCACCGGGAAAGGGAAGGTACGCGTGTTCTCCGCGGTGTGGTGCGGCTACTGCAAGCTCGCCAAGGCCCACCTCGCGAAGCGCGGCGTGCCGTACGAGGAGATCGACGTGGAGCAGTCGGGCGCGGGAGAAGCCGAGTACCGCCGTCTGGGCGGGCGCGGGGTGCCGATCCTGCTCGTGGGCGGGCAGCGGATGGACGGCTTCGACCCCGCCGCGCTGGATGTCATGCTGAAGGCGGCGGGGTACTGAACGTCGCGGATCAGGGCATCTCGCGCACGACGCGCAGACCCAGGTTGCTGCTGCGCAGGTTGCCTTCCAGGCCGTAGCGGTAGCCCGGCCGCACCCACGCGGGAAAGATGTTCCAGCTGCCGCCCTTGCTCATCCGCTTCATGCAGTTGTCCGCGTCGACGGCACCGCCATCGGTCGGCGCGCCGGCGAACGTGGGCCGATAGCAGTCGGCGACCCACTCCCACACGTTGCCCAGCGTGTCGTGCAAGCCGAAGGCGTTCGGGGCAAAGCTGCCGACCGGGGCGGTCTCGGTGAAGCCGTCCTCGCACGGGAAGGCGGGCCAGTCGAACGGCTGCTTCGCCCTGGCCGTGGCGTCGTACACGTTGGCGACACGGCAGGCCTGATCCTTCGCGCGCCCCCACGGAATCTCGGCGCTGCCCCCGGCGCGGGCGGCGTACTCCCACTGGGCTTCGGACGGCAGCGAGTAGACCTTGCCGGTCTTGCGCGACAGCCACGCCACGTAGGCCTTCGCCTGCTTGAAGTCCACGTGGATGACCGGGCGTCGGCCGCGGCCCCAGCCTTCGTCGGGCCCCTTCTCGCAGCCCCCGCCGGCCACGCAGGCGTCCCACTCGTCGAAGGTGACCTCGAAGCGTCCGATGGCGAAGGGCTTCGGGAAGGTCACCGTGCGCGCGGGCCGCTCGTCGTCCTCGCGCGAATCGTCGTCGGCCTGCGCGCCCATCGTGAACTCGCCGGCGGGGACGACCACCATCTCGGGACACTGGTCGCAGTCCCGGAAGGATTCCGCCGCCAGGGTGCTGCCGGCAAAGCAGCCCGCTCCGAGCACCGCCAGTACTGCGATCGCGGCGCGCGTGCGCGGCCTGCCCTGTCCGATTCGCATGGCCCTGTCTTCTCCCTGTTGAGTGGTCGTTGTGTCAGGCGCCGCCGGCGCCGCGGGCGCGGTCGATGGCAACGCGGAAAGGCTCGCTCCCGAGCAGGTTGGACCCGCCGTCCACCACGAGCACGCAGCCGTGACGTAGGACGCGAGCGGCGACGCGAGGAACACCGCGGCCTGCCCGATCTCGTCGACGGTGCCGTAGCGGCCCAGCGGCACGGCGAGCGACTGGTCGTCCGGATCGTTGCTGCCGCCCAGCCGGCGCATGCCCTCGGTACCCCCGATGGGTCCGGGCACGATGCTGTTGGCGCGGATGCCGAAGCGGCCCCACTCCAGTGCGAGATTGCGCATCATCATGTCGATGCCGGCCTTGGCGGCGCCCACGTGCACCTGGTAGGGATGCGGGATGTACGCCATGCCCGCGGAGATGAAGATGACCTGTCCCCGCGTGCGCTTCAGCTGGTCGAAGGCCGCACGCGTGGCGTTGAACGAGCCGAGCAGGTCGATGTCCACGACGGCCTTGAAGCCGTTGGGCGAGAGCTGCTCGGCAGGGATCGGAAAGTTGCCGGCCGCGCCGCACACCAGCACGTCCACGGGGCCGAGCGAATGCTCGGTGGCGGCGAGCGCGGATTCGAGCGCGGCGTAGTCGCGCACGTCCGCCACCTGGGCGAAGGCTTCCACCCCCAGCTCGTGCAGTTCCGCCACGGCGCGGTCGAGCTTGTCCTTGGTACGGCCGCACAGGCCCACGGAGGCGCCGAGCGCCGCGAAGTTGCGCGCGACACCCAGGTTGATGCCCGAGCCGCCGCCGGTCACGAAGACGGTGCGCCCCTTGAAGAGATCCTTCGGCAACAGCTGGTCGACGAGCATCCGGCCTCCCCCGGGGCACAGCACGCCCCGTCAGTTCATCAGGTCGACGATGATCTCGCAGTTCGCGGCGCACCCGCGGGTGAGGACGTCGACCGGCCTCGCGTTCACGAAGCGGGTCCGGTCGCCCTCGTAGATCTTCACCAGGAGGGTGTACCGGCGCTGCGCGACGATCTTCGCCGGATCATAGCGGAGCGCGAAGGCGATCGGCACCTGCCCCGGCTTGCGGATCGTCTGCATGTCGACGATGACGGGAACCGGCGACCGCGGATCGGACATGTCCTGCAGCCAGACCCGCACCACGGCCTCCGGCGAGAGCGCGATGCGCGGCCGGTAGGTGATGGTGCCGGCGAGCACGGAACGGTTGTCGGGCGGAGCCTTGCCGGGCAGGGCCCCGCAGGAGGCGACTAGCACGGCGGACAGGAGGAGCAGGAGACGGGCCACGTGCGGCATGGAGTCGGTCACTCCCAGAAGGTGCGGATGATGCGCTTCACGTAGCGCAGCGCCGCGAGGCGCTCGAGGCTTTCGCGCCAGCGGTCATGATGCGTGTTGCCGGTCATGAGGACCTCCCCGCGCTTGCAGCCGATCCGCCCCGCCACGTCCGTGTGATAGGCGGCCGTGGGATCGATGGTCTGCACCTGCCGGACGTAGATCGCCTGCTCGGGAACACAGTACTCGTAGTCCACCGATCGCCGTCCGTCGGGCGGTCCTTCGAGCCCGTCCGGCCCGATCGCCGACAGATCGAAGGCGATCTTGTCGTCGCCGTTGTGCGTGACCGCACCACACGCGCACAGCACTGCCGCCAGGACGGCGCTCGCGAGCCGACCCACGGAACTAGGCGAGAATCAGACGGTCGCCGGCGAGCTTGGGCACCACGCCGAGAACGGAGCGCCGCGACGCGAACTCCACTTCGTGGACCAGCTGGCGGTCCTGCATCATCCGTCCCACCCGCGACCGCATCAGCGCGTCGAACGGATTGGAGGCGTTGTACAGGTCGCGCACGGCGAGCGCAGCGTCGGACAGGCCGCCGTCGCCGCCCAGCCGCTGCGCAAGCAGCTCGGCATAGAAGCCGGCACCGATCATGTCTTCGAGGTTGACCGCGCCCGCCGAGCCGGAGCAGACGAGGATGACGGTGTCTCCGGGGTGATCCCGAAGGATGCGCTCCACCAGCGCCTCGCCGTTGAGCAGCGCACCCGCATAGAGATGCGCGGCGCCCAGCGACTTCTGCACAGCTACCGTACCGTTGGTGGTGGAGTACACGACGGTCTTGTCGCGGATGCCGTGCCCCACGAGCGCGAGCGGCGTGGGCGCGACGAAGCCGGGCAGCGTCTCGGCGTGCAGTTCCCCGGAGGCGACGAACGAGCCCTCGGGCAGTTCCGCCGCACAGGCCCGCGCGCCCCACTCGTCCATGGTGGGATCACCGACGTCGCGCCGTGCGCGAGCGCGGCCACGACCGTCGACGTGGCGAAGAGGATGTCGAGGACGACCACGACCTTGCCTTCCACGCGCAGCTCGTCGAGGTCCTCCTTGCGGTAGAGCACGTGCACCTTGGGTCCGGACCGGTTCGGCACGCTCATGCCTCCGCCCCGGGGTTGCGGACCCGGAACATGCCGTAGCCTTCCATCGTCATCACGAGCATCTCGTCCTGGTTGTAGACCTCCCAGCGGCTCTTCACGATGCCGACGTCGGGCTTGCTCCTCGACGTGCGGGCCTCCAGCACGGTGCGCATCGCGCGGATGGTGTCGCCAGGGCGCACCGGATGCAGCCATTTCACGTTGTCCACGCCAGGCGAACCGAGGCTGGCGGAATCCAGCAGGTAGCTGTCGCACATCATGCGCATCACCATGCCCACGGTGTGCCAGCCGCTCGCGATGAGGCCGCCGAAGAAGCTGTCCTTCGCCGCGGCCTCGTCCACGTGGAAGGGCTGCGGGTCGAACTCCTTCGCGAAGCGGATCACCTCGTCGCGGTCGACGAGACGGCGCCCCATCTCGATCGTCTCGCCGACGCGGAAGTCCTCGAAATAGATGCTGGGCATGCGGTGCTCCGGAAACGGGACGCGAAGGGTCTCAGCGGTCCTTCGGGGGATACTTGTACCAGCCGCGGCCGGCCTTCTTGCCGTTGTAGCCCGCCTTCACCATCTGCTTGAGAATGGGCCGGGGACGGAAGCGCTCGCCGTAGGCGTCGAAGAGGATTTCCTGCGCCTGCAGCGACAGGCCGTTGGTGACGGCGTCGAGCAGTTCGAAGGGTCCGACGGGGTGGCCGAGCCCCAGCTTGCAGGCGACATCCACCTCCTCGGGGGTGCACACGCCCTCCTCCACCAGCCGCATCGCCTCGATCATGAACACGTGCAGCACGCGGTTCACCGCGAAGCCCACGACATCCTTCACGCGGATGGGCACCTTGCCGATGTCACGGCAGTAGTCCATCAGCAGGCCCACGGTGCCGTCGCCGGTATCGAGACCGGGAATCACCTCGACGAGCTTCATGCGCGACACCGGCGAGAAGTAGTGCGTGCCGATGAAGCGCGACCGGCGCTCGGGCGACACGTACGACGCGAGCGTCGTGATCGAGATGGTGGAGGTGTTGCTCGCGATGCAGACGTCCGGCCGGCACACGCGGTCGAGCGTGCGGAACACCTCGGCCTTCACCGCCTCGGACTCGAACACGGCCTCGATGACGAGGTCGCGGTCGGCGTGGTTGCCGAGTTCCGTGGTCGTGGCGATGCGCGCCAGCGCCTCGGCCTTCTGCGGCTCCTGGTAGAAGCCGCGACGGATGCCCTTCTCCAGGACGGCGTCGAGGTTGCCGAGGGCCCGGGCCAGCGCCTCCTCGGAGGTGTCGCTGAGGAGCACCTGCTTCCCCGCTATCGCCGCGACGAGCGCAATCTCGGAGCCCATCAGTCCGGCGCCGATGACGCCTACCTTGTCGAACACGGCAGTGCTCCCGGAATCAGATCTGTTTCCACTTCGACCGCGGCTTCGCCAGGATGGGCTCCACCGGGGTCGTCCCGGCGGCGACGAAGCGGTCGAGGTGGTGATCGGCGTCGCCGAACGTGGTGTCGATGGCGGCGAGGCGCTTCACGTAGTGCCCGACGATCAGCTCGTCGGTCATGCCCATGCCGCCGTGCAGCTGGATGGCCTGCTGGCCGACGAAGCGGCCGGCCCGGCCGATGAGTTCCTTCGCGGCCGACACCGCGCGCCGGCGCTCGGTGACGTCCTCGTCGTCCACCTTGACGGCCGCCAGCAGCGCCATGGACCGCGCCTGCTCGGTGTGCATCAGCATGTCCACCATGCGGTGCTGCAGCGCCTGGAATCGCCCGATGGGCACGCCGAACTGCTGGCGGGTCTTGAGGTACTCGAGCGTCGCGGCGTTGAGCGCGGTCATGATGCCCACCGCCTCGGCGCACAGCCCCGCGATGGCGCGGTCCACGGTGAGCTCCAGCACCGGCAGGCCCTTGTCGGCCACACCGATGATGGAGTCGGAACTCACCTGCACGTTCTCGAAGGTGATCTCGGCGGCGCGCATGCCGTCATAGGTAGGGTACTCGCGCCCGCCGACGCCGTCCTCGCCCGGGTTCACGAAGAACAGGCTGATGCCGTCGCGGTCGCCCGGCGCGCCGGAGGTGCGCGCCGACACGATGAGGAGGTCCGCCACGGCTCCGTGCGAGACGACCGACTTCGCACCGTCGATGACCCAGAAGCCGCCGTCCTGGCGGGCCGTGGTCTCCACGTGGTTCAGGTCGTAGCGCGCGCCGGGCTCGCCGAAGGCGCACGCGAGACGCAGCGAGCCGTCGATGATGCGCGGGAGGAGATAGCTCTTCTGGTCGGGCGTGCCGACGGTCGCGATGCAGCTCGCGGCCATGACCACCGTGGCCAGGTACGGCTCGACGCTCAGGTGCCGGCCGAGTGCCTCCATGACGATCATGGTCTCCACGCCGCCGCCGCCGAAGCCGCCGTCGTCCTGCGGCACCGGCACGCCCAGCAGGCCGAGTTCCGCCATGCCTTCCCAGACGGTGGGGCTGTAGCCGACGCGCGAGCCGACGATCTCGCGCCGCTGCTCGAAGGTGTAGTTCTTCTCGAGGAACTTGCCGACGGCTTCCTGCAGGAGCGTCTGCTCTTCCGTGAATTCGAAGTCCATGGGGTGCTCCGCCGCCGTTACAGACCCAGCACCTGCTGGGCGATGATGTTGCGCTGGATCTCGTTCGATCCGCCGTAGATGCTCACCTTGCGGTAGTTGAAGTACTGCGCCGCCAGCGGCGCGGCGTACTCCGGCCCGACACGCTCTCCGAGCCAGTGGTCGCTCCACTGCGCCGGCAGGTGCGGCAGCGCGTAGGGCCCCACGGCTTCCATCATCAGCTCCGTCAGCGCCTGCTGGATCTCGGTGCCCTTGATCTTGAGGATCGAGGCCTCGGGACCGAGCGGCTTGCCCTGGCGGTCCGCCGCGAGCACGCGCAGCACGGTGATCTCCAGCGCCATGAGGTCGATCTCGACGCGGGTGATCTTGTCGCGGAAGCGCGGGTTCTCGATGAGCGGCCGGCCGCCCAGGGTCTCCTTCGCGGCGATGGCCTTGAGGTAGGCCAGCTCGCGCTTGGAGCGGGACACCCCCGCGATGCCGGTGCGCTCGTTCGAGAGCAGGAACTTGGCGTAGGTCCAGCCGCGGCCCTCCTCGCCCACGAGGTTCTCGACCGGCACCTTCACGTCGGTGAGCCACACCTCGTTCACCTCGTGCTCGCCGTCGAGCGTGATGATGGGCCGCACCTCGACGCCGGGCGAGCGCATGTCGATCAGCAGGAACGAGATGCCCTCCTGCTTCTTGCCCTCGGTGGACGTGCGCACGAGACAGAACATCATGTCCGCGTATTGCGCGAGCGTGGTCCAGGTCTTCTGGCCGTTGACGATGTAGTGGTCGCCGTCGCGCACCGCACGGGTCTTAAGCGACGCGAGGTCGGACCCGGAGCCCGGTTCGGAGTAGCCCTGGCACCACCAGTCCTCGGAGGACAGGATGCGCGGCAGGTAGTGCTGCTTCTGCCACGGCGAGCCGAAGGTGTGGATGACGGGCCCCACCATGTACAGCCCGAAGGCGACGACGCGCGGCGCACCGGCCTGGGCGGATTCCTCCTCCAGGATGTGGCACTGCACGGAGTTCCAGCCGCAGCCGCCGGCTTCCTTCGGCCAGTGGGGCGCGGCCCAGCCCTGGCGGTACAACGCCTTCTGCCAGACCAGGTAGTCCTCCTTGGTGAGGCGCTTGTGCTCGATGACCTTGCGCGACAGCTCGTGCGGCAGATTGGCCTGCACGAAAGCGCGGACTTCGTCGCGGAAGGCAAGTTCTTCGGGGGTGTAGTCGAGATCCATGGAGTCGTCCTGCGGGTGATCGCCCGGCGCCTCAGGCGGGCACGATGCGGAAACCGGGGCGCGGGAAATGCACGTTGACCTCGCCGACGGCCGGATCGCCGCGGCGGATGATGATGCGCTGCGAACTGAGCCCCACCAGGTAGCCCTGGACCGGGTCCTTGCCGTAGTCATCGGCGGACACTGCGACGCGGGTGCCGCGCTCCAGACCGACCGGCGACTCGGGATGTTCCATCATCGGCTCGCCCGGCTGCGCCGCGTGCGCGACCGCCAGCGCCTCCTTGGCGTCCATCGGGCGGAACATGCCGTGCCCCACTGCCGCCATGCGTTCCACCCAGCCGCGCAGGCGGGGGGTGTCGGCGAGGAAGCCCAGCTCGGGCACGCGATTCACCAGCATCCACACCGGTCCGTAGGCGCAGAAGTCCGCATAGGTGGGCTTCGGGCCCAGCAGGTAGAGGCGGCCGTCGTCGAGGGTGTGCTCCAGCCAGAACAGATGCGCGCGCGTCTGGGCACGCAGGTGGGCCTGGTCGTCCTTGTAGCGGGCGATGTCGATCATGCCGTCGGAGAACTTCAGGCGGTCCTCCTTCAGTTCCCTGGGCGCGGCGTCGCCATGCGTGCCGAACACCACGCCCACCACGTCGAAGAACAGCACGCGGTCGATCCATGCGCCCAGGGTGCGCGCGAGACCCGCGGTGCCCTCCGGGAACAGCGGGATGGACGGAAAGCGCCGGTCGAGTTCCTTCGCGATGCAGGCGGAGTCGCAGTAGATGTCCGCACCGATCTGCATCACGGGTGTCTTGCGGTAGCCCCCCGTGAGCGGCATGAGATCGGGCTTGGGCATCCACCGGGGGATGTCCACCGCCCGCCAGGGCAGCCCCTTGAAGCCGAGCATGAGGCGGACCTTCTCGGCGAACGGGGACTGGGGGTACTGGTGCAGGATGATCTCGGCCATGCGAATTCTCCGGGCGCCGCGGGTGCGGCTGGGGCCGGGCGTCACCCGCCGGAGACACGGCTTCCGGAGCAGGCGACGACAGGACGGAAGGGCCCTGAACTCTACGGGAAAGACCCTTCCGGCTCAATCCGACGCGGGCGGGACCGTCCAGGGGGGCGTGACGGGTCTATACTTGCAACTCTTTGAATCCAGGCGACCGCGGCCCCGCGGACGCCACCGCCGTGACTGGAGCCCAGGCCATGAACATTCGCGATCTGATCCCGGAAACCCTGCAGGACCTCAACATGGACCCGCTGTGGCTTCCGTTCACGGCCAACCGCCAGTTCAAGCAGCAGCCGCGGCTGCTGGTGTCCGCCAAGGACATGCACTACACGTCCATCGACGGGCGCCAGATCCTCGACGGCATCGCCGGCCTCTGGGCGGTCAACGGGGGGCACTGCCGCGCCCCCATCGTGGAGGCCATCAAGAAGCAGGCCGAGAACGTGGACTACGTCACCGGCTTCCAGATGCACCACCCCGCCGCCTTCGTCGCGGCCGAGCGCCTGGTGCGCATCGCGCCGCAGGGCATGGGGCACGCCTTCTTCGTGAACTCGGGGTCCGAGGCGGTCGACACCGCGCTCAAGATGGCGCTGGCCTACCACCGGGCCCGCGGGAAGGCACCCGCACCCGCTTCATCGGGCGCGAGCGCGGCTACCACGGCGTGGGCTTCGGCGGCATTTCGGTGGGCGGCATGGTCGCCAACCGCAAGGTCTTCAGCGGCGCACTGCTCCCGGGCGTGGATCACCTGCCCCACACCCACAACCTGAGCGCCAATGCCTACTCGCGCGGGCAGCCCGAGTGGGGCGCGCACCTCGCCGAGCAGCTCGAGCAGCTCGTGGCCCTGCACGACGCCTCGAACATCGCGGCCGTCATCGTGGAGCCGGTGGCCGGGTCCACGGGCGTGCTGGTGCCACCCAAGGGGTATCTCGAGAAGCTGCGCGAGATCTGCACGAAGCACGGCATCCTGCTCATCTTCGACGAGGTCATCACGGGCTTCGGCCGCACCGGCAAGCCCTTCGCCGCCCAGACCTTCGGCGTGACGCCGGACCTCATCACCTGCGCCAAGGCCCTGACCAATGCCGCGGTGCCCATGGGCGCGGTGCTCGTGCGTGACGAGATCTACGACACGTTCATGAACGGCCCGGCGAACACCATCGAGTTCTATCACGGGTACACGTACTCGGGTCACCCGCTGGCCGCCGCGGCCGCGATCGCCACACTCGACCTGTTCGAATCCGAGGCGCTGTTCGAGCGCGGCGCCTCGCTCGCGCAGTACTGGGAGGACGCCGCGCACTCGATGAAGGGTCTGCCGCACGTCATCGATGTGCGCAACATCGGCCTCGTCGCCGGCATCGAGCTGGAGCCGCGCCCCGGCAAGCCGACGGCGCGCGCCTTCGATGCCTTCCTGAGCGCCTACGAGAAGGGCGTGCTGATCCGCACCACCGGCGACACCATCGCGCTCTCGCCGCCGCTCATCATCGAGAAGGGCCAGATCGACCAGATCTTCGGCACCCTCACGGACGTGCTCAAGGCCGTCGCCTGAGTCCGTTCCTCCGCATCGCCCCGGCCGCTCCCGCGGCCGGGATTCCCGCTTTTCTTCCGGCCCCGGCCCCATGAAATTCGTCATCGCGCAGCTCCAGCACGAAACCAACACCTTCTCCCCGGTGCCGACGCCCTGGGAGTCCTTCGGTGGCAAGGACGGCCCCCCGCTCGGTGCGGAGGCCTATCGCGCCATCAAGGGCACGCGCCTGCCGATGGCCGCCTTCATCGATCTGGCAGAAGGCCTGGGCGCCGAGATCGTCACGCCCTTCGCCGCCTGGGCGAACCCCAGCGGCCCGGTGGACGCGCAGGCCTTCGATCGCTTCTGCGAACTCCTCTGCGATGAAGTCGCCAAAGGCTGCGATGCCATCTTCCTGGACCTGCACGGCGCCATGGTCGTGGACGGCACCACGGATGACGGCGAGGGCACGCTGCTGGAACGCGTGCGCTGGGTGGCGCCGAACACGCCGATCGCGGTGTCCCTGGACCTGCACGCCAACGTCACGGACGCGATGGTGCGCAACGCCACCGTGATCGCGGGATACAAGACCTACCCGCACGTGGACCAGTACGAGGCGGGACACCTCGCGGGGAGCATCCTGCTGCGCGCGCTGAAGGGTGAGGTGAAGCCCGTGATGGCGTGGAACAACCGGCCGCTCCTCGCCCACACGCTCAAGCAGAACACCAACGAGGGCCCCAACAAGGCCTTCACCGATGCCGCACGCGATGAGGAACGCAAGGGCCTGCTCGCAGCAAGCGCCTTCGGCGGCTTCCAGCAGGCCGACATGCACGAGGCCGGCATCAGCTGCGTCACCGTTGCGGACGGCAACCTCGAGGCCGCGAACGCCGCGTGCGAGCGCATCCTCGACGTCGCCTGGGTGCGCCGTGAGGAGTTCATCTATCGCGGTGAGCCCCTGGCCGAAGCGCTCGCCCGCGCGAAGCGCATGGCCGACGAACAGGGCGGGCCCATCCTGCTGCTCGACCACGCCGACAACTGTGCGTCGGGGGCGAACCAGGACACCATGTACGTGCTGCGCGCCGCGCTCGAGGCGGGCCTCACCGGCATCGCAGTCGGTCCGACGCGCGATCCGGAAGCCGTCGCGAAGATGATCGAAGCCGGCGTCGGCGCGACCGTCACGCTCGACGTGGGCGGCAAGATGGACATGCCCGCGATCGGCCGCAAGGGCGAACCGCTGCGCCTCACCGGCGTCGTGCGCGCCATCACCGACGGCGAGTACACGGTCACCGGTCCGCAGTTCACGGGCATGCGCTGCTACATGGGGCGCACCGCGGTGCTGGACACCGGCGCTGCCGAGATCGTGGTCATCGAGCGCAACCAGGAACCCTGGGACCGCGCCGTCTTCACGAGCGTCGGCATCGACCCCACGCGCAAGCGCTTCCTGCTGCTCAAGTCGCGCATGTACTTCCGCCCGGTGTTCCTGCCCATCGCCAAGGGCATGGTGTTCTGCGACGCGCCCGGCGTGGGCACCTCCGACTGGACCGCCTTCGAGTACCGCAAGCTGCGCCGGCCCATCTATCCGCTGGACGCCTTCCCGGACCACCGCTGAGCGCCGTCCCCGACCTCTCTCCTCCGCACACCGACACCATGAACAAGCCCGTCGATCTAGCGTCCGGCATCAAGGACATCTCCCACTGGTTCAACGGCGGCGAAGTCCGCGGCACCGGACCTCGCAGTTCCGACGTCTTCAACCCGGCCTCGGGGCGCGTCACGGCGCGCGTGCCGCTCGCCACGCCGGACGAGGTGAACGCCGCCGTCGCGGCCGCCACTGCCGCCTTCCCGGCCTGGGCCGCGACGCCGCCGCTGAAGCGCGCGCGCGTGATGTTCAAGTTCAAGGAACTCATCGAATCGCATCACGATGCCCTCGCGGAGATCATCACCTCCGAGCACGGGAAGGTGTTCTCCGACGCCAAGGGCGAGGTGATCCGCGGCCTGGAGGTCGTCGAGTTCGCGTGCGGCATTCCGCAGCTGCTCAAGGGCGAGTACACGGAGCAGATCGGCACCGGCATCGACTCCTGGTCGGTGCGCCAGCCGCTGGGCGTGTGCGCGGGCATCACGCCGTTCAATTTCCCGGTGATGGTGCCGCTCTGGATGGTCCCGATCGCCATCGCCTCCGGCAACACGTTCATCCTGAAGCCGTCCGAGCGCGACCCGTCCGCGAGCCTGCTGCTCGCCCGCCTGCTGAAGGAGGCGGGCCTGCCCGACGGCGTGTTCAACGTGCTCCACGGCGACAAGGTCGCGGTGGATGGCCTGCTCACGCATCCCGGCGTGTCGGCAGTGAGCTTCGTCGGCTCTACGCCCATTGCGAAGTACATCTACGAGACGGGCGCGAAGCACGGCAAGCGCGTGCAGGCCCTCGGCGGCGCGAAGAACCACCTCGTGGTCATGCCCGACGCCGATCTCGACCAGGCCGTGGATGCCCTCGTGGGCGCGGCCTACGGTTCGGCCGGAGAACGCTGCATGGCCATTTCCGTGGGCGTGGCGGTGGGCCCCGTCGCGGATGCGCTGGTGGAACGGCTTGCGCAGCGCGCGAAGACGCTCAAGGTCACGCAGGGCATGGACGACACCGCCGAGATGGGGCCGCTCGTCACGCGCGCGCACCTCGACAAGGTGTCCGGGTTCGTGGGCAAGGGTGTCGACGAGGGCGCGAAGCTGGTCGTAGACGGGCGCGGGCTGAAGGTGCCCGGCTGCGAAGACGGCTTCTTCCTCGGGGGCTGCCTGTTCGACGACGTGAGGACGGACATGACCATCTACCGCGAGGAGATCTTCGGGCCCGTGCTTTCCATCGTGCGCGTGCCAGACTTCGAGTCCGCCGTGAAGCTCGTGAACGATCACGAGTACGGCAACGGCGTGTCGATCTTCACGCGCGACGGCGACGCCGCGCGCGAGTTCGCGATGCGGGTGCAGATCGGCATGGTCGGCGTCAACGTGCCGATCCCCGTGCCCATGGCCTTCCACAGCTTCGGGGGCTGGAAGAACTCGCTGTTCGGCGACCACCACATGTACGGCCCCGAAGGCGTGCGGTTCTTCACCCGCATGAAGACCGTCACCAGCCGCTGGCCCGCCGGCATCCGCGCCGGCGCCGAGTTCGTGATGCCCACCATGAAGTGACGGAGCGGACCGCGCGACGATGGCCGTCATCGACTCTCTCGACCGCCTCACCGCCCGGATCGGCGAGCCGCGGCCGGCCGTCGCGCAGAAGTTCCACACGCAGTTCACCGACCAGGCGCGCGCGTTTCTCCAGCGCGCGCCGCTCGCCTTCTTCGCCACCGTCGATGCGGACGGCACGCCGATGGTCTCGCCCAAGGGTGACCGTGCCGGTTTCCTGCGCGTCCAAGACGACCGCACGCTGCTCATTCCGGAACGCAGCGGCAACCGCCTCATCTGCACGCTGCGCAACATCCTCGCGAACGGCCGGCTGTCGGTGATCGCCGTGCTTCCCGGCACGGGCGAGACGCTGCGTCTCGAAGGCCGGGCGGAACTGGACGACGACGCCGACCTGTGCGCGTCGTTCACCGAACGCGGACGTCCGGCGCTGCTCGTGATGCGCCTGCATCTGGAGAAGGCCTACTTCCACTGCGCGAAGTCACTGCTGCGCGCAGGCGTCTGGGACCCCTCCACGTGGGGTGAAGCGTTTGCGGTGTCCTTCGGTCGCGAGATCGCCGCGAACCAGGGTCTCGCCGCTGCGGATGTCGCGACGTTCGACCAGGGCGTCGCTGAGCGCTACCGCACCGACCTCTGAACACGCCCCCGACCTCGCCGGCCGGCCTGTCCGCCCCGCGCATCGCGGAACACCGGGCCTTCGTGCTGTGGGCGATGGTGGCCTTCGTGGTGCCCACGATGGGCCGCTTCGTGTTCACGCCCGTCCTCCCCTTCATGCAGGCGGATTACGGCGTCACGGTCGTGCAGGGCGGCTGGCTCGCCGCCGCCAATCACCTCGGCTATCTCATCGGCGCGCTCACGGCCACCCGCGTGCCGCTCGACGAGCGCGGCATGGTCCGCGCCGGCCTCTCCGGCGTGGCCGTGTGCGTCCTCGCGATGGCGGTGCCCGGTCCGTTCGCCCTCTGGTTCGCACTGCGGCTGGTGGCCGGCATCGCAGCCGCCTGGGCGTTCATCCACGTCTCGGCGTGGGGACTGCGGCACGCCATGGCCGCGTCGCATCCCCAGTGGGGCGGATGGATCTTCATGGGTTCGGGCCTCGGCCTCATCGCGTCGGGACTGCTGTGTACCGCGTGGCTCGCCGTGCACGGCAGTGCATCCGGAGCGTGGCTGCTGAACGGCGCGGGGCTCGCCGCCATCGCGATCGCCGTATGGCCCCGTGGCGGCGAACCGGGACGGCACGCCTCGCCAGCGACGGTCGATGAAACGAGGTCGCCGCGTGTCAGCGACCCCGCCGTCGGAAGAATGATCTTGGCGTATGGCCTGGGCGGCTTCGGCTACATCACGGCGGCGACCTTCCTGCCCGTGCTCGCGAAATCGCTGCTGGGCGCGGGACTCGGCTACACGCTGTTCTGGCCGTTGTTCGGCGTCGCGGCGCTGGGTACGCTGTTCATCGCCTCGCCCCTCGGACTGCGCATTGGCGATGCGCGCGCGCTGCGCGGCTGCCTCGCGATCATGGCGGCCGGCAACGCCGCGCTCGCCGGCCTCTCCGGAGCCTGGGCGCTCACGCTGGGGACCGTCGCCATCGGCGGCACGTTCATGCTGCTCACGCTGCTGGGGCTGCGGGACGTGCGCGGACGCGTCCCGCCCGAAGCCGCGACGCGGGTGATCGGCCGGATGACCATCGCCTGGGCCGTGGGCCAGTGCGTCGGCCCGATCGTGTCGGCCTACCTCGCAGGGGACGACGGCCGCTTCACCGGCGCACTCGCACTGGCTGCCGGAGCGCTGGCGGTGGCGGCGGCCATCACGCCTGCCAACCGGCCCGTGCGGTAAGTGCGAAACCGCCACCCGCACCCCGCCCCCGAAACGCAAAGGCCGCCCGAAGGCGGCCTTTGCACTTTCACTGCGGGGAAGTTCAGCTGAGCGGCACCGGCACGAAGAACTTCGCGTCGGCGCGCTGGACCAGAAGCGCCACGCGATCGCGGGAGCGCTCGACCATGGACTTCAGTTCGTCGGCGGAATCGATGGGCTCGCTGTTCAGCGCGAGGATCACGTCGCCCGGACGGATGCCGGCGCGCGCCGCGGGCCCTTCGACACGCTCGACCACCACGCCGCTCGCCGTGCCCAGCCGCCCCTTCTCGCCGGCGTTGAGCGGGCGTACCACCAGACCCAGCTGCGCCTGCTTCACGGGCTGCTCGTTCACCGCGACCTTCTCCGCGGGCATTTCGCCGAGCTTCACGCCGACGTCCTGCGTCTTGCCGTCACGCCAGATCTCGAGCTTGAAGTCCGCGCCGGGCCGGCCTTCGCCGATCATCCGCGGCAGGTCGATCGACTGCTCGACCGGCTTGCCGTTCACACCGAGGATCACGTCGCCCACCTTGAGCCCGGCCGCGGCGGCCGGGCCGCCCTTCTCCACACCGGACACCAGCGCGCCGCGCGCGCGGTCGAGGCCGAAGGTGCCGGCCAGTTCCTTGTTCACCTGCTGGATGGTCACGCCGATGCGGCCGCGCTGCACCTTGCCGTACTGGAGCAGATCGTCCTTGACCTTCATCGCCACGTCGATGGGAATGGCGAAGGACAGACCCATGTAGCCGCCGGTGCGGCTGTAGATCTGAGAGTTGATTCCGATGACCTCGCCGTTCAGATTGAATAGCGGCCCGCCGGAGTTGCCCGGATTCACCGCCACGTCCGTCTGTATGAAAGGCACGTACGCGTCGCTGGGCAGACTGCGCGACTTCGCGGACACGATACCCGCAGTCACGGTGTTCTCCAGGCCGAACGGCGAGCCGATCGCCGCGACCCAGTTGCCGACCTTCACGCTGTCGGGGGAACCGATGCGCACGGTGGGGAGGTCGCGCGCATCGATCTTCAGTACTGCCACGTCGGTTCGCGAATCGACGCCGACGATCTTCGCAGGAAAGTCGCGGCGATCGGTCAGCCGGACGACGACTTCGTCGGCATCCTTGACCACGTGCGCATTGGTGAGCACGTAGCCGTCCTTAGAGATGATGAACCCGGAACCGACGCCCTGGGTCTGCGGCCCGCTGCCATCGGGCGATTCAGGCTGCGGCGCATGACGCCGGAAGAACTCCTGCAGCGGATCGGGCACACCCTGCATCTGCGGCCCCGGGCCCTTCGCCGTCCGCGACACGCCGATGTTGACGACTGCCGAGCCCTCGCTCTCCACGAGAACGCTGAAGTCCGGCAGGGCTGCGGCCTGCGGTACTGCAGCCGTGCGGACCGCCGCCGCCTCGGCCTTGTTGTTCGCGTGGGACTCGCCCACGACCGCGCGTTCGGCGCCGAACTGCGCGGCGATGATGCCGGCGGAAAACGCGACGGCAACAGCCGAAGCAACGATGGTCTTCTTCATGTTCAACACCCCTGGACGATGTAACGGGAGACGGCGTTTAGAACCGGGCTCGCGCGCCGAGGTTCCCGGCACGGTCGCAATCCCGTATCCGCCGGAAGCTCTGATAGATTGCCGGGATGGCCCGGAACCTCTTCACCAATGCGCGTGTCGTGATGCCTTCGGAGGTCTTCCTGGGCACGGTGGAGATCCACGCGGACCGCATCGTGCGTGTCGACCTCGGCGCCACCAGCCTGCCCGGCGCGGAAGACTTCGGGGGTGACTATCTGCTCCCCGGTCTTGTGGATCTCGACGCAGGGCACCTCGCCCTGCCGGCCCTGCCCGACGAGGACCTGATCGCGACCGACCTGGCCGCCGCGTCGGCCGGCTGCACCACGGCGTTCTCCTCTCTCCGCCTCCACGCGGCCGACGTGTCCGCGGCAATCCCGGGCCTCGCCCGAATCGTCGACCGCGTCGCCGAATGGCGCCAGCGGGGCACGGTCCGCTGCGATCACTTCTTCCGGCTGATCATCGCCGACGACTGTCCGCCCGAGGCGGCAGGCGAGGTCCTCCTGCGCCTGGGCACATCGCTCGCCAGGCTCGTGAGTGTGCCCCGTGCCTGGCTGGATGCCTCCCGGATGACATCGATGCGAGGCTGACCGAGTGGCGCGACGCCGGCGCGACGGTGGGCGTGGCGGGGCGCAGGCCGGCCGAGGCGGGGGCGTCGGCCGGGTCCCCCGGCACAGGGCAGGACCGGTTCCCGTCCGGCCCTCCCGGGGACCCGTCCTTCGTGTCGCTCTTCGGACCGCAGGATGCCGTGCCCGGGCCGGCCGAAGTCTCGCCAGCGGGCGCCGCCCGCATTCCGTGTCTCGTCTCCGCGGGCAGGCCCGTGGAACTGCTCCGAAGTGTCTTCCGCCACCATGACCGGGACGGTTGGCCGCTCCCCGCCGCGGTGACGCTGGCGACGGCGACACCGGCCCGGATCGCCGGGCTCACAGACCGGGGGCAGGTGGAGGTCGGGCTGCGCGCGGACTTCGTGCGCGTGCGTCGCGAGGGTCCGCTCGCCGTCCCGATTGCCACATGGCGGGCCGGCCAGCGGTTCTCATAGCAGATATCGGCGGCCACACCCCGTCGGTGCGGCGTCGTCGTCCGGCAACACGTTTTCCCCGATCTGTCCGAGACTTACCGCAGGCAGTGTCGCGACCGCTTACAGCGCCGGCCCGTCGAATATCTGCCACATCCATACAATTCCCAAGAGTCATCGACTTAGCGGTCCTGGCACGCGCCATGCAGATAAGGATGGCATTGGGGGGAGGAGACCTGTCCACCGACCTCCAGCAGATCACCGCGGCCGGGGAGGAGACCACCCACCACCGGCGAGGCCCCGACGAGGGCCCCAGCACTCTGCATAAGACGAAGTTGCCGTACCCGAACCCCCGCCCGCGCGGGGGTTTGTTTTTTGGTGCCCCGGCCTCCCCGTGCGATCATCCGCGACCGATTCGTTTTGCCACGGCATGCCCACCCCATCGCCCCACCGCTTCTGCGTCGCCCGATGATGGACCTCACGGACCGTCACGACCGGGCCTTCCTGCGCGTGCTCTCGCGCCATGCGCGGCTGTACACCGAGATGATCACGACCGGCGCCCTGATCCACGGCGACCGCGAGCGCTTCCTGCGCTTCGATCCCGTCGAGCACCCCGTCGCGCTGCAGCTCGGCGGATCGGACCCCGCAGCGCTGGCGGCGTGCGCGAGGATGGCCGAGGAGCACGGATACGACGAAGTGAACCTGAACGTGGGCTGCCCGAGCGACCGCGTGCAGAGCGGCCGGTTCGGAGCCTGTCTGATGGCGGAGCCCGATCTGGTGGGCGAATGCGTGGCCGCCATGGCGCGCGAGGTCCGCATCCCGGTGACGGTGAAGACACGCATCGGCATCGACCGGGACGAGTCCGCCGAGCGGCTGCACACCCTGGTTCGGGCCGTGACACAGGCCGGCTGCCCCACGGTGATCGTGCACGCGAGGAATGCCTGGCTCGACGGGCTGTCGCCCAAGGAGAACCGCGAGATCCCGCCGCTGCGCCATGCCGTGGTCCACGCGCTCAAGCGCGAATGCCCCGGACTCACGGTCGTGCTGAACGGCGGCCTCGCCACCCTCGCGGACGCAGCGGCCCATCTCGAAGGTGTCGACGCCGTGGACGGCGTGATGCCGGCCGCGCGGCCTACTACGATCCCTGGCTGCTCGCCCGCGTGGACTCCACGCTCTTCGGAACCGCGGACCCCTGTGCGACCCGGCGCGACGCGGTCGACCGCTACCGGCCCTACGTGGAGGCCGAACTCGCGCGCGGCACGCCGCTGCACGCGATGACGCGCCACATGCTGGGGTTGTTCCAGGGATGCCCTGGCGCGCGGCACTGGCGCCGCACGCTGAGCGAACGGGTGCACCGCCCGGGCGTGTCGCCAGCGCTGCTGGACGAGGCGCTGGCGCAGATCCGCGACGACGAGACAGGCGGCGCGATTGCCGCCTGACCGGCAATGACCTACTTCAGATCTTCGACGTACGACGCCTTGCGATAGGGTGAGGCCGGTTGTGCGACACGCGAACCCGTGCCGATGATCGCAGCCACCACGCCGTGACCGAGGGGCCCCTGGAAAGCGACGGTTGAGAGGAATCCATCTCACGGCGACGAGATCGCCGCGACGGACCACCAGATCCTCGTCGAGCCGGGCGGTCATGAAGGTGCGTCCGTTCTCGTCCGGCACGTGCAGCGCCACATTGGCCCAGACAGGCCCATCGACCGCGGAGTTCGCGAGCGCGCGCTCCTGAAGCACCCCGGGGCGTGCCTCCACATAGACGCCTTCCACCCGGCCCATGATCTCGCGGCCCGGACCGGCGCCCACCGAGGCGCAACCTTGAACCGCGGCCAGGACGGCGGCGGCAATGACGATAGTGCGAACCTGCATGACGACCTCCACGCGAACACCAACGACAACGGCGCGCGTCGAGACCTCGAAACCGCACCCACCTTGTCTTGCGGCACCACGACCGCTGGCGACGAGGCTAACGGCGGAATCTCACAAAACTTTAGGTTCTGACCTTCGGACCCTGACAGACGGCATCGCCCGCCTGCCATAATGGGCACTTATTACTCCCGCCTCTGAACGACCCCGGCGTCATGAAACTCCAGCAATTCCGCACCATCGTCGAGGTCTCCCGGCAGAACCTCAACCTGTCGAAGGCCGCGCAGACTCTCTACAATTCGCAGCCCGCGCTCAGCAAACAGATCCTGCAGCTGGAGGACGAGCTGGGCATCACGATCTTTGTGCGATCCGGCAAGCGCTTCGTGGGCATCACCCCGCCGGACGCGAGGTGCTCGCGATCGCCGAGCGCATCCTTCTGGAGGCCCAGAGTCTCAAGGACGTGAGCGCCGAGTTCCACCAGGAGACGACGGGATCCTTCACGATCGCGACGACGCACACGCAGGCGCGCTACGCGCTGCCACGGTGGTGCGGCAGTTCATGCGCAAGTATCCCCAGGTGCGGCTGTCCCTGCGGCAGGGCAGCCCCACGCAGATCGCCGAGCAGGTCACGCACGGGCAGGCGGACATCGCCATCGCCACCGAGGCGCTCGATCTGTACGACTCGCTGGTGATGCTGCCCTGCTACGAATGGAACCGCTGCATCGTCGTGCCGCCGAAGCATCCGCTGCTCGCTCTGCGCAAGCTCACGCTGGAGGCGCTCGCACAGCACCCGATCATCACGTACGACTTCGCATTCACGGGCCGCTCCACCATGCAGCGCGCGTTCGAGTCGCTCGGACTGTCGGCGGACGTGGTGCTCACCGCCATCGACGCGGACGTCATCAAGACCTACGTGGAACTGGGTCTGGGCGTGGGCATCATCGCGCAGATGGCCTTCGACCCGAAACGCGACAAGGCGCTGCGCAGCATCGACGCGAGCCATCTGTTCCCGCCCAACGTCACGCGCATCGGCATCCGCCGCGGGGCGTACCTGCGCGGATTCGCCTACGACTTCATCGGCATGTTCGCGCCGCATCTCACGCGCGAGGCGGTGGACGGGGCCATGGCGACGCCGCGCTCCGCACGTGACCCGGCGAGTCTCCGCTCACGCCGGTGTCGGACGCGCGGCGAGAAACGCCTCCGACGCGCGGACCAGCGGCGACGCCGCATGCCGATCGTGGAGGGCATACACCTGCTCGACGATGCCGGGCTTGGGCGCGCCATCGTCCGCGTAGGGCGCGTTGAGCGTCACCGAGAAGCGCCCGTCGGACGGAACGGGTTGCCACCGTCCCCCGCCCCGCTGAACCAGACGGTGTAGTTGAGGCGGCCGCCCTGGCAGCCGACGGGTTCGGCATCGAATTCCACCGCGATCACCTCGCGCAGGTTGAGATGGCAGTGGTGGTCCTCGAAGGCACCGATCTGCCGCGACCGGAACCCCTGCTCCTCGAAACTCGTCACCTTCTCGGTCAGGCGGTCGGTCTTGAACTCCACGAGCACGCCGGGCCGGTAGATCACCAGGGACGCGTCGCGCAGCCCGAGCGCCGCCGTGAGCAGCGCGGCGACCTGCTCCTCGTGATCCGGCACCACGTCTGCCGTCACGCTGCCTCCCCCGCCCGGGCAACCGCCGCGACGAATCCTGCGGCGTCCCCGATGCCTTCACCGACGCCGAACTCCTCCTGCAGGCAACTCCCGAGAGCGCCCCAGTCGGCCGCGCGGCGTGCGGCCACGGCCTCCGGCACCGGCCCGTCCGCCGCCCGTACCGTGACCACATCGGCGTGGTCCCGGCGGTGGGACACGAGCCGGCGCAGATAGCGGCGCACGGCATCGCGGTCGAGCCGGTCGCCCCGATAGGGTCGCTGCAGCGACAGGCCGAGGCCGAACGCGTCCGCGGCCTGCTCCGCTGCTCCGCACAGCCGCACCTCGAACGACGGCCGGAATCCGAAACACACCGACGGCGCCACGAGATACACGGCGCACGGCAGTCGCGCGAGATCGAGATGGAGGTGGTGCGCCTCGCCGGCCAATTCGAGATCGCGCAGACCCGCGAAACGTCCGCCGTAGCGGCTTCGCCGAGCCGGGCGCGGCCCTCCGGCAGGAGTTCCATGATTCCGCCGTCGGCCCAGCGGCCGCACAGCAGGAAGCCCCGGGGTCCGCAAGCCACTCGCGCAGCACGGCCTCGACACGGGGAATGTGGGACGGTACGGTTTCGGCGGACACGGGCACTCCCGGCACCCGGCCGGCCGATGCGCGACGGCCCCGGGAACGCGTGCCCGCCTCCGAAGGCGACCTGACTCGACGCCCGGCATGGCTCGGGCGCCTCACAGTGACGGCCTCGTCCGGGAATCGCACCCGGTTCCCCTCGCGGGGCGGTCCTGTCCGCGTCATCACGCGGACGCGATCATTATGCGGAGCGGATCCGGCCACTTCAACGTGCACGATGACGCGGCATGCGCTGCGTCCGCGGCGCCGCGAGCCGGGTGAAGCGCCCCGGAGGACGACCACCGCGTCCCCCGGGGCAAGGTCGGGCATCGCCGCAACGCTCGACGACAATGTCGTCGCGGGGCTGTCCGGCACAACTCGAAGCTGCGGCTCGCGAAGGGCGAGCCGGGCGCCGCGATGTCGCAGAGATTCGCCTGGTGCTTACCGATGCGTCTGCTCGAGGTGGCCGTAGCGCGCGACGCGGATGTCGGCCTGGGCCTTGTGGCGGCGAAGCCTTCGATCGCACACAGCCGCGAGCAGTACTCGCCGATCATGGCGGAAGCCTCGGGCTTCACCTTCTGATAGGTGCAGGTCTTGATGAACTTGCCCACCCACAGTCCGCCCGTGTAGCGCGCGGCCTTGCGCGTGGGCAGCGTGTGGTTCGTGCCGATCACCTTGTCGCCGTAGCTCACGTTGGTCTCGGGCCCGAGGAAGAGCGCGCCGTAGTTCGTCATGCGGTTCAGGAAGTAGTCGGGGTCCTTCGTCATCACCTGCACGTGCTCGGACGCGATGCGGTCGGCCTCGGCCACCATCTCGTCGTACGTGTCGCACACGATCACCTGCCCGTAGTCCTTCAGGCCTGGCCGGCGATCGCCGCCGTCGGCAGCACCTTCAGCTGCTGCTCGATGGCCTTCATGGTGTCGAGCGCGAGCTTCTCGGAATTCGTAAGCAGGATGGCCGGCGAGTTCGGGCCGTGCTCGGCCTGGCCCAGCAGGTCCGTCGCGCAGATCTCGCCGTCGACCGTGTCGTCCGCGATGACCAGGGTCTCGGTCGGCCCCGCGAACAGGTCGATGCCGACACGGCCGGCGAGCTGACGCTTCGCCTCGGCCACGTAGGCATTGCCCGGTCCGGCCACCATGTCCGTCGGCCGGATGGTCTCCGTGCCGACCGCCATCGCCGCGATGGCCTGCACCCCGCCCAGCACGTAGATCTCGTCAGCACCGGCCAGATGCATGGCCGTCACGATGGCGGGGGCGGGCTTGCCCTGGAAGGGCGGCGCGCACGCAATCACGCGCGGCACGCCCGCCACCTTGGCGGTGAGGATGGTCATGTGCGCCGAGGCCACGAGCGGATACTTGCCGCCCGGCACGTAGCAGCCGACGCTGTTCACGGGCAGGTTCTTGTGGCCGAGGATCACGCCCGGCAGCGTCTCCACCTCCACGTCCTTCATGGAGTCGCGCTGGATCTGCGCGAAGTTGCGGATCTGCGTCTGCGCGAACCTGATGTCCTCCACATCCCGCGGCGGCATGGAGGCGATGCACGCCTCGATCTCGGCCGGCGTCAGGCGAAAGCTCGGGGGCGACCACTTGTCGAACTTCTCCGACATCTCACGAACCGCGGCGTCGCCGCGCTTCTCGACGTCGGCGATGATGCCCTCCACCGTCGCCCGCACCTTCGCCTGTTCGGCCGCGTCGTCCGCGGCGCTGATGCCCTGCTTCAGAAACCTGACCATCGATCGAATCCTTTCGCGCTGTAGTCGTCGGAGAAACGTGCGGCGGGCCGCCCGCGCAGTGCACGCGGTCCGTCCTGAATCACGAGGGCGTGATCATACGCTCCAGCCCTCCCGCCGGCCCGCGCGAATCCGAATCCGCACCGGTCCCGTACAACCCGCATCACGCACTCACCGGGAGGACACCCCATGCTTCCGCCGTCACGCGCTCGCCGCCCTTCTCGCTCTCGCCGCCGCGCCGCTGGCACATGCCGCCGGCGTCCCGTTCGGAACAGGCCGACTTCGACGCCGCACGGCGCAGCGGCAAGCCCGTGCTGATCATGGTGCATGCGGACTGGTGCCCCACCTGCCGGAAGCAGGAGCCCGCCGTGGAAGACCTCCTGAAGCAGTCCGAGTTCTCGGGCATCCGGTTGCTCGTGGTGGACTTCGATATGCAGGAGGACGTGCGCAAGACCCTGCGCGTCACGAAGCAGAGCACGCTGATCCTCTTCAAGGGCGACAAGGAAATCAGCCGGTCCACGGGCGAGACGCGCCCGGAGGCCATCGCGCAGATGCTGCGCAAGGCCCTGTGATGCCATGAGCGCGGGGCTCGCCACCTACGGCCTCGCGACCGTCGCCGGGGCGTTGTCGACGCTCTCGCCGTGCGTGCTGCCGCTGGTGCCTATTCTCGTGGGCACCGCGGCATCGGTACACCGCCTCGGACCCTATGCGCTGGCCGCGGGACTCGCGGCGTCGTTCACCGTCGTCGGCGTCGCGATCGCGTCCTTCGGATCGCTCCTTGGCGTGAGCGAGGGCGCGATCCGCGCGGCAGGGGCGGTGCTCCTCATCGTCTTCGGCATCGTCCTGCTGTCGAGCGCCCTGCAGGAACGATTCGCGGCCTGGGCGTCCAGCGTATCCGGCCGCGGGCAGAACGCCGTGGCTTCGCTGACGTTCAACGGCGTGCCGGGTCAGTTCGGTCTGGGCTTGCTCCTCGGTCTGGTGTGGAGCCCGTGCGTCGGGCCGACCCTCGGCGCCACCATCACGCTGGCCAGCCAGGGCGAGAGCCTGGGTCAGGCCACGGCCGTCATGGCGATGTTCGGCCTCGGCGCCGGAGTGCCGCTCGTGGCGCTGGGTCTGGCCTCGCGGGGACTGTCGAAGTCGCTGCGCGGGCGGCTGCTGGGCGGCGGCAAGCTGGGCAAGCGCATCCTCGGCGGCGCATTGCTGTTGATCGGCCTCGCGGTACTCACCGGCCAGGACAAGCGCGTGGAAGCCTTCCTGCTTGACCACGCGCCCGCCTGGCTGGTGGACCTCACCACGTCGGTCTGACGATTCGGGTCAGTGTCCGTCGTGGCCGCCACGCCGGACATCCAGCGTGGTGCCATCGGCGGCCGGCCCTTCCTGCCGTGCTTCGGGTACCGGTTCGCCGGTCCACTCGTAGGCCACCGTCCCTTGCGGATGGGAGTACCACTCCGGCACGCGATGCACGTCCTTCGCGAGGCCCTCGCGGACCTTCACCACGGTGAACATGCCGCCCATCTCGATGGAGCCGAAAGGCCCTTCGCCGGTCATCATCGGCAGCGTGTTCTCCGGCAGGTCCATCTGCATCTCGCCCATCTCCGCCATGCCGTTGTCGCCCATCACCATGTAGTCCGGCACGAGCTTGCGGATCCGCTGCCACAGCCCGCGCTGGCTCACGCCGATCATCGTGGGCACCTGATGCCCCATGGGCCCCATGGTGTGATGGGACTTGTGGCAGTGGAAAGCCCAGTCGCCGGGATCGGTGAAGGTGCATTCGATGGCACGCATCGCGCCCACCGGGATGTCCACCGTCACCTCGGGCCAGCGCGCGGCCTCGCGCACCCAGCCGCCATCCGTGCCGGCGACGTAGAGTTCCGTGCCGTGGAGATGCATGGGGTGATTCGTCATCGTGAGGTTGCCCACCCGGATGCGGAGGCGCTCGCCCGTTCCGCACACGAGCGCGTCGATGCCGGGAAACGCGCGGCTGTTCCACGTCCACAGATTGAAGTCGAGCATGGTGTTCACCTTCGGCACCGCGCTGCCCGGCTCCACGTCGTAGGCGTTCAGCAGGAACACGTAGTCGCGATCGACCGGCATGAAGGCGGGGTCCTTCGGATGCACGACGATGGCGCCCATCATGCCCATGGCCATCTGCGTCATCTCGTCGGCGTGCGGGTGGTACATGAAGGTGCCGGACTTGCGCATCTCGAACTCGTACACGACGGTCTTGCCCGGCTTGATGGACGGCTGCGTGAGGCCGCTCACCCCGTCCATGCCGTTGGGCAGCAGGATGCCGTGCCAGTGGATGGACGTGTGCTCCGGCAGGCGGTTGGTCACGAAGATGCGGACCTTGTCGCCTTCCACGCATTCGATCGTCGGCCCGGGAGACTGCCCGTTGTAGCCCCACAGCCTGGCCGTCATGCCGGGCGCGATCTCGCGCACGACCGGTTCGGCGACGAGATGGAATTCCTTCCAGCCGTCCCGCGACCGCCACGGCAGGGTCCAGCCGTTGAGGGTCGTCACGGGCCGGTAACGGGCCGGTAGGGCCGGCCGTCCTTCGGCGCCAGCGGCGGCTGCGTCTCGGGCGAGCCCTGCGTGACGAGTTCGGGCAGCGCGGCCAGCGCGACGGACGACACGGCCGCGGACCCGAGGAGCGCGGCACCGGAGTGCCGCAGGAAATGTCTGCGATCCATGGCGTTCATCCTTTGGAATGGTCGTGTGCGGGCGTTGCAGGCGCATCGGGCGCGGCCGGCACCACAGTGGCGGTTCCGGCGAAGCGGCCGCCGAGCGCCTGCTGCAACTGCGCCTCCGCCAGCCAGAACTCGCGCAGCGCGTCGATATAGCCGCTCGTGGCCGAGATCTGTTCACGCTGGTCCGCGAGCAGTTCGAACACGCTCATCAGCATGCCGTTGTAGCGCAGGAGGTGTTCCTCGGAAATCCTGCGCCGCACGGGCAGCAGCTCGTCGCGGTACTGGCGCGCGGTCTCCCACGCGAGGCGGTAGTTCGCGTGCGCCTCACGCACCTCGGACCGCGCCTGCACCGCCACCTCGGCCACGCGCTGCACGGACTGCATGTAGATGGCCTCGGCGCGCGCCACCCGGGCGCCGCCCCCAGTCGAACAGCGGCAACTCCACGCTGAGCTCGTAGCCCTTCTTGAGCCGGTGACCGTCTTCCATGAGCGTCGCCGGCCCGAGCTCCAGCGCATTGATGAAGCGCGTCGTCTTCACGAGCCCGAGCGAGGCGGCGGTGCTCTCCGCCCCCGCGCTTCGCGCTCAGCACGTCGAGACGCTGGCCCATCGCGGTGACCTCCACGTCTCCGAGATCCGCGAGCGCCGGCGGCAGGTCGGGCAGCCGCTCGGGCAGCCGGTAGCGCGCGTCTCCTCCGGCCAGCCCGAGCAGCCGCGTGAGTCGCTCGCGCGCGGCCTGCGCCGCGTTCCGCGCGCGGGTGAGCCGCGTGCGCGCGTCCAGCTCGAAGGCCTTTTCGCGCAGCTGGTCGAGCCGCGAGAAGTTGCCGGCCTCCGCCATGCGCGCCGCCAGTTCTGCGCCGATGTCCGACGCCTCGTGCACCCGCTCGAGATACCGCACCTGCTCTTCCGCCGCGCACGCCTCGAAGTACGCGCGCCGGGTGTCCACGGCGAGCTGCAGTGCGCGGTCCGCCACCTGGAACTGCACGGCTTCGTAACGGCGGCGTTCCATCTTGCGCGTCAGCGGCATCGTGAACAGACCGAGGACCGGGAAGGTGAAGGACGTCTCGTACTTGAACCCCTCGTCCGACCGCGTCCGGATGGTACTGAAGCGCGGATTGCCGAGCCGTCCCGCCTGTACCCAGTCCGCCTCCGCGATGCGCAGATCCGCCACGGCGATGCGCAGCCCCGGGTTGTTGATGAGCGCGAGCTGCACGGCATCGTCGGCCGTGAGCGGCTGGGCGAGCAGTCTCGCCGTCTCGGCGCGCGCGCTGTCCGATTCAGGTGCGGCAGCCGGCAACGCGACGTTCTGCCCGAGCCGCGAACCGGCGATGGCCGACACGCCGTCGAGCCCACCGTCCGGTGACAGGCGCGCGCATCCGGCGGTTGCGAACGCCCCCAATGCGGCGATCGCGACCGCAACGGCCGCGCGCCTCGAAATCACTTCCATGATGTTCTCCGTGGCCGGCGATCCGGTCGGACCGCGCGGCAAAGACCATTGATCCTGCGCGGCAGCGCCGCGCGCCTCTCAGGCGAAGGCGGGTCGGGGCGGTCTCAGGAGGCGATGGGCGGGCGCATCGGGACGCGCCACGGGGAGTACGGGAACGAACACGTCGGCCACTGGGGCCGGTTGCCAATGCGCCACGAAAGGCGTGAGGCCGCCGGTGCAGGCAAGGTGGCACACACCGCACTGCGAGCAGTCGCGCCCGGGAGGATCGGAATCGGGTGAAGACGGGCGATCGTGCGCCGCATGAGCACTCTGCTGCGCGTGATGAGCGCCGTGGTCGTGGGCGGCGGGATCGTGTGATGTCTGCGCGGCATGCGGTGCCGCGCCGGCAGCCAACGCGTCACTGCAATCGAACATGGCGGCACCCGCGAGCGCCTGCAGGGGCAGGACGACCGACAGGCACACCACGAGAAGCACGCGCAACCAGGACTTCATGGATCCAGTGTAGGCGCGCCCGGCGCCCGGCGCAACGCTACCGCCTGCAACCCGGGTCTCACGGCGGAGCCGCCGCTTCGCCCTGCACGGTTCGCTGGACCGCTGCCGCGTCGAATCCCAGCTTCGCGACCCGCTGGAGGATTCCGTCGAGCAGGGCTTCGTCGAGCTTCGGGGACCGGGCGAGGATCCACAGGTACCCGCGGCCGGGTGTGCCCACGACGGCGTAGTCGTAGTCGGCGCCCAGTTCGATCACCCAGTAGTCGCCCCATGTGAACGGAATCCACCGGAGCCACCGGGGCAGGAACGACACTTCCAGCCGCGAGTTGGGCCCGCGGTCGTCGATGGGCTGGGCGACGCCGTCCACGTCGTCGATCGCGCCATCGTCCCGCCGGCAGCGGTTGTAGACGCGGATCCGGCCGTCGTCCCGGAGCGAGTACTCCGCGAACACGTCGCCTGCGCACTTGCGCTGGAAGAAGTTGGGCAGCCGGGCGATCTCGTACCAGCGGCCTGCGTAGCGCGTGAAATCGATGGAATCCACGACCGGCAGAGGGTCGGCGGCACGCACGCCGCCCGCCCCGACGAGGGTTGTCACGCACAAAGCGAGGAGCGTCGCGCGCAAAACCCGATTCCAAACCACGTTCTTTGTCATTTTGTCCAGGCCATATCCTGGTCCGCAATGCGGTCGCGACGGAACTGCAGGCGCGGCTCCGCCCCCTGACGAATGGAAGAAAACTGCATATATCACGATTCTCGGGGCGCTGGCCTCAAGGACTCGGGCCTCCGTTCGTAAAGCTATTGTGCTGGTCAAAAAGACCCCGACGCTCATGACGAAAGGGCCTGCCGACCGGCGCTCGGCGGGCTCGGCCCGCCCACGGAGAAATGATCGTGAACGGCCCTTCGTCCACCCGCATGCACTGGCCTGTTCGAACCCGCGGCGGCGCGCCCCATCCGGCGAGCCGCGGCCCGGGCACCGATCCGCTCCTGCCCGTCACCCCTTCCGTCGCAGCGACCCTGCTCGCCTATCCGGAAAGACCCGCCGCCCACTGACAAGTTCGAGGACAAGCGCATGGCACTCATCAAGAAGTCGGTTTCTTCCAATCCGTCCTCGGACGGGACCCGGTCCACCTCCGCGAGCGCCTCGCGCGATGCCGAGGCCCAGCGCAAGCGCGCCCGCACGCTGGCCAAGCAGCAGCAGGCGGCCGAGCGCATCGCGGCGGCGACGAGCCAGCTCGCCTCGGGGATCAACGAAGCCGCTTCCGCCGCCGAGGAACTCCGGCGCGCGTCCGACCAGATCGCCACCGGCGCCGAGGAAGCCTCGGGCGCCTCGCAGGAGTCCCTGGCCGCCTTCAAGCTGGTCACCACCGCCATCAGCCGCCAGTTGCAGAGCGCAAGCTCCAGCCAGGCACGGACCGAAGCCGTCCAGAACCTGATCCAGAAGACCACGGCCGACATCACGCGGCTCGTCACGAACGTCGGGGTCGCCGCGCAGCGCCAGACCGCCTCCGTTGCGATGGTCGCCGAACTGGAACGTCAGGCCGCGAACATCGGCGAGATCGTGAAGGCCGTGGTCCGCATCGCCGACCAGACGAACCTCCTCGCTCTCAATGCCGCCATCGAGGCCGCCCGCGCCGGCAAGCACGGCAAGGGCTTTGCCGTGGTGGCCGACGAGGTCCGCACGCTGGCCGAGACGTCCGAGAAGAGCGCCAAGCAGATCCAGGACCTCGTCGGGCAGATCCAGGACGAGGTGAAGGCCATCGCCGACGGCATCAACACCTCCGCCCAGGCCGTCGACCAGGAAGTGGAGAAGGGCAAGACCATCAACGCCCAGCTCGACCAGATCCGTCTGGACGTCTCCGATGTGGTGGCCGGTGTCCAGGAGATTGCTGCAGGCGCGAACCAGTCCGCCGCCGCCGCCACCCAGGCGCTGAAGGGCAGCGAGGACATCGCCGCCGCCGCCGAGGAGCAGTCCGCCGCCGCGCAGGAGACCGCCCGCACGGTCAACGAGCAGACCCAGGCGCTCGCCGAGTGCGAGCAGGCCGCCCAGAAGCTCTCCGACCTCGCCGAGGACCTCAAGAACTCCACCGACGTCGCGAAGAGCGCCGAGGACGTGGCTTCCAGCGCCGAGGAACTGTCTTCTGCGGTGCAGGAGATCAACCGGGCCGCTTCGCAGATCATGTCCGCCATCGACCAGATCAAGAAGGGCGCTCAGGTCGCCGCCGCCGCCAGCGAGGAATCCTCCGCGGCCGTGACCCAGATCGCCAAGGGCGTGGAAGTGGCCCAGAGCCGCTGCACCGCCAGCAGCGAGAAGGTGCGCGGCGCGAAAGCCCTGCTGGCCGCGAACAAGGAAGCGGTCGACGGGCTCATCCAGGGTATCGGCGCCTCGGTGAAGGCCACGCAGAACAGCATCAAGC
Source organism: Ottelia alismoides (assembly GCA_037367405.1). Classification (NCBI taxonomy): domain Eukaryota; kingdom Viridiplantae; phylum Streptophyta; class Magnoliopsida; order Alismatales; family Hydrocharitaceae; genus Ottelia; species Ottelia alismoides. Next base: position 16,390 of record JAZKJV010007421.1, on the reverse strand, counting down.
AGATCAAGGACCTCGAACAGGTGTCCCGCCGCATCGACAAGATCGTCGAGGCCATCACGACGGTGTCGATCCAGACGAACATGCTGGCCGTGAACGGCAGCGTGGAAGCCGCCCGGGCCGGCGAATTCGGCAAGGGCTTCGTCGTGGTGTCCACGGACATCCGCAACCTGGCCCGCGACTCCGCCGAGAACGCGGACCGCATCAAGGACCTCGTGAAGGGTGTCCAGGACCAGATCGCGCTGGTGAGCGGGGATCTCGACGAGATCGTCCGCGCCGCCGTCGCCGAAACCGAGTCCGCAAAGGCGTCCACGGCCAACCTGCTCACGATCGAAGCCGATGTGGTGGAGGTCGAGCGCGGAACCGAGGAGATCCTCGGCGCCGCCAACGAGATCGCCGTCGCCGTCGCGCAGGCGCGCAAGGGGATCGAGCAGATCGCCGCCGCAGCGCAGGAGGCCGAGAAGGCCGCGACCGAGGCTGCGGGCGCCGCCGTCCAGCAGTCCAAGGGCGCAGAGGAACTGTCCGCCGCCATCGAGGAAATCGCTTCCCTCGCCGACGAACTGCAGAGCATGTAAGCCCACGGCGAGGATGCGAACGTGTCAGATCCCGTACTCGACAAGCCCGACGCCGAGGATTACCTCGTCGTCGAGGCCGCGGCCGACAGCCGCCAATACGTCACCTTCCTGATCGGCGGCGAAGCCTTCGCCGTCGACATGGCCCCGGTGCAGGAAATCATCCGGGTGCCGGACACCGTGCGCGTGCCGCTCGCGCCCGGCTGCCTGGAAGGTCTCTCCAACCTGCGGGGCCGCGTGCTCCCGATCATTTCCCTGCGCCGCGTGTTCGGCTTTGACGATCGTGAACATGACGACTCGACCCGAGCCGTCGTGATCGATCTCGGTCAGCCGCTCGGCTTCGTCGTGGACCGCGTGGCCAGCGTCATCGACGTGGCCCAGGACCGCATCGAGAGCGTCGACGGCATCCGCGGCACCGTGGACAGCGACCTCCTCACCGGCATCCTCAAGGACGTCGGCGGCTACAAGATGATCATGGTGCTGGACTTCAGCCAGCTGATCGAGCGGCAGTTCGCCGAGATCCAGGCGCTCGCGAGCCGCGGCGCGGCCGCGCTGCGTGGCGCCGACACGGCGGGCGTGACCGACGAGGACGAGGACTCCGACGAACTGCAACTCGTCAGCTTCGCCGTGGCAGGCCAGGAATACGCCATCGACATCGCCGGCGTGCAGGAGATCGTCCACGTGCCCGAGAAGATCGTGCACGTGCCCAACGCGGACGTTCACGTGCTGGGCCTCATGACCCTGCGCGAGCGCCTGCTGCCTCTGGTCTCGCTCCGGAGCCTGTTCGGCCTGCCGGCGCGGGACCACGACGAGCGCAGCCGGGTCGTCGTGATCTCGCTCGGCGGCGCCGCCGTCGGCCTGATGACGGACAGCGTTTCCGAGGTGCTTCGCGTGCCGAACGACCTGGTGGACGACATGCCGCCCCTGCTCGCCCGCGAAGGCGATCTGAGCGACATCGGCCGCATCTGCCGGCTCGACCAGGGCAAGCGCCTCGTGTCGATCCTGTCGGTGGAGAACATGTTCAAGCACACGGCCGTGCGCGATGCCCTGCGCACGGTGGACGACATGCAGGAGACGACGACCGTGCAGGCTGAAGACGACCAGGATCACGACACCGACGAACAGGTGGTGGTATTCCACCTCGCCGAAGGCGAGTTCGGGGTGCCCATCGACGCCGTGCAGGAGATCGTCCGCGTCTCGGAGGATCTCACGCATGTGCCGAAGGCGCCGGATTTCGTCGAGGGGGTGATCAATCTCCGCGGAAGCGTGCTGCCGGTCATCGACCAGCGCAAGCGCCTGGACCTGCCGTCGGTCGAGCGCAACGACCGCCAGCGGATCATGGTGTTCCTGATTCGCGGGCAGCGCACCGGCTTCATCGTGGATGCCGTCACCGAGGTGCTCAAGATCCCGCGTGATGCCATCGAGTCCTCGCCCCGGCTCTCCGGCGAGCAGGCGCGCCTGCTCGGGCGTGTCGCCAACCTCGAGAAGCAGAAACGCATGATCCAGCTCATCGATCCCGCGTTCCTCGTGGACGACAGCGATCAGGCTGCCATGGCCGCGATCGCCGCCTGAGGATCGGACGCAACCGCGACACCACCATGGCATTGAAGCTCCTCATCGTCGACGACTCGGCTCTCATGCGGCGGCAGCTCTCGCTGCTGTTCGAAGCCGAGCGCGACGTCGAGATCCGTACCGCCCGGAACGGCCGCGAGGCCGTTTCGGAGAATCTCGCGTTCAAGCCGGACGTCATCACGCTCGACATCAACATGCCGGAGCTGGACGGCCTGTCCGCACTCGCGGAGATCATGACCAGCCGGCCGGTGCCGGTGGTGATGGTTTCCTCCCTCACCGAGAAGGGGGCGCTGGCCACCTTCGAGGCGCTGGCCCTCGGCGCGGTGGACTATGTCGCCAAGCCCGGCGGCACCATCTCGCTCGCGATGGACGAGGTCAGCGCCGAACTGATCTCCAAGGTGCGCGCCGCTGCACGGGCGCGCGTCAGGCCCGGTGTCCGCCGGACGACGGGGGCTGCGCCCGCCGAGCCGCGCAAACCCGCCGCGCCGGCGCTCAGGCGCGAGGCGACCGGCGCCCGACCCACCGACGAGTGCGTCGTCCTCGTCGGCGTATCCACGGGCGGCCCGGGCACGCTCGAACGGATCCTGCCCCAGCTGCCGGGAGACTACCCCTACCCGATCGTCATCGCGCAGCACATGCCCGCCTCCTTCACCGGTCCGTTCGCCCAGCGCATGGACCGCGTGTGCGAGCTCACGGTGACCGAACTCACGCGCGCCACGCCGCTCGCAGCCGGCAACGTCTACATCGCCAAGGGCGGCGCGGACGTCGCGCTCACGGCGCGCCTCGGCAAGGTGACCGCGCTGGTCAAGCCCGAGTCCGCCGAGCACCTGTGGCATCCGTCGGCCGAGATTCTCGGCCGCTCCGCGCTCGACTGCGTTCCGGCACGGCAGCTGATCGGCGTGATGCTCACCGGCATGGGATACGACGGCGCGGACAGCTTCGCCGAGATCCGCCGCCGGGGCGGCCGCACCATCGCCGAGTCCGAAGACACCGCCGTGGTCTTCGGCATGCCCAAGGAACTGATCGAACGGCAGGGCGCAACGCTGGTGCTGCCCGCCGACAAGATCGCCGCGCAGCTCATCGGCTGGGCGCAACCCTGACAGGAGACGACCCTTGGGTCTCGTGAAGGCCGCTGCCCCTTCCTCTCGCGTCGAGATGCCGGTCCCCGCCACCGACCCGGCGTCGGGACTGCTTCATCCCGACCCCGCCGTGCGCTGCGATGCGATCCGCGACGCCGCCGCCGCGCGCGTCTCCGCCCTGCTCGTGGCTCGCCTGCCTCTCGAAACCGACGGCACCGTCCGCGCCCGCCTGATCGGCGCACTGGCCGACATCGGCGACCCCGTCGCGATCGCAGCCCTGCTCGACTGCCTGCGCGGTGAGGACGTCTCCCTGCGCAACGGCGCGATCGACGCGCTCCGCACCCTGCCCGAGACAGCCGCGCCCGTGATCGCGCAGCTGCTCAACGACCCGGAGTCCGACGTTCGCATCTTCGGCGTCAACGCGCTGGAGGGCCTTCGGCACCCCGACATCGAAGCGTGGCTGATCGAAGTGATCCGCGACGACGAGCACGTCAACGTATGTGCCGCGGCCGTGGAGCTGCTGGGCGAGATCGGCAGCCCGGCCGCCGTCGAGCCGCTCACGGCGCTGAAGGAGCGGTTCCCAGACCAGCCTTTCATCGGCTTCGCAGCAGACGTCGCCTTGGACCGGATCCAACCGGTCAGAGGCACGCTGTCATGAACGAACTCGCCATCACGCAAGAGGACTTCGAGAAATTCCGCGACTTCTTCTACCGGAAGACCGGCATCCTGTTCGAGGACACGAAGCGCTACTTCGTGGACAAGCGACTCGTCGAGCGCATCGAGCGCACCGAGAGCGAGACGTTCCGCCGCTACTTCACCCTCCTGCGCTTCGAGGCATCGGGCGAGGAGCTGCAGACGCTGACCAACTCGATGACGGTCAACGAGACCTACTTCTTCCGCGAGGCCTACCAGTTCAAGTGCCTCACCGACTCGCTGCTGCCCGAGGTGACGCGCACGAAGACGCCGGGGTCGCGCATCCGCATCTGGTCGATCCCGTCCTCGTCGGGCGAGGAGCCCTACTCCATCGCGCTGTATCTCATCCGCTACTGGGCGGAGCTTTCCCGCTGGGACGTGGAGATCATCGCGTCGGACATCGACACGGAGATGCTGCGCCGGGCCCGTCAGGGGCTGTACTCGCAGCGCTCGGTGCAGAACCTGCCACGGGACCTGCTCGGGACCTACTTCTCGAAGGTGGGCGACGAGTACCAGCTGTGCGACGACATCCGCGAGGCGGTGGAGTTCACGCGTGTGAATCTCAACGAACCCCTCGACACGCGGAGCTACCGGGACTTCGACGTGGTGTTCTGCCGCAACCTGCTCATCTACTTCGACGATGCCTCGCGACGGCGTGCTGCCGAAGTCTTCTACGACGCCCTGCTGCCGGGCGGGCACGTGCTGCTGGGTCACTCGGAGTCCATGAGCCGCATGAGCTCGCTGTTCAAGGTCCGGCGATTCCCGGACGCGATCGTCTACCAGAAGCCGGAGCCTTGACGATGAACACCCCCGCAGACAAGCGCATTCTCGTGGTCGACGACGCGGCCACCGTGCGTATGTACCACCGCAGCGTGCTGGAGTCGGCAGGCTTCCTGGTGGACGAGGCCTACAACGGTATCGAGGCACTGGAGAAGGCGCTCGTGACTGCGTACGACCTTCTGCTCGTCGACGTGAACATGCCCAAGCTCGACGGCTGCGGCTTCCTGCGGGAACTGCGCGGACACGACGTGCCGCAGCCTCCGGCCATCGTCATCTCGACGGAGGCACGGGACCACGACCGCGAGCGCGCCATCGCCGCTGGCGCCAACTTCTACATGAAGAAGCCCATCCGTCCGGAGGAACTGACCCTCACGTGCCGGACGATGCTGGGGCTTCCGGGAGCCCGCGCATGAATGCGCTGCTCGACCAGTTCGTGAACGAGTCCCGCGAATGTCTGCAGGGTATCGCCGACAAGCTGATGGCCCTGGAGCGGCGGCCGGACGACGCCCCGCTCATGGACGAGCTGTTCCGGCTCGTGCACACCCTGAAGGGCAATAGCGGACTCTTCGAATTCCCGTGGATGACGCGGGTGCTCCACGCCGGCGAGGACCTCATGGATGCCGTGCGCGACGGTCGGGTCCGATACTCTCCGGGCCTGGCTGACCGCCTGCTGGATGCCATGGACTTCGTCGGCCGGCTCGTGGACGAGGCGGAAGCGACGGGCGCGCTCGCCGAGGGTCACGCGCCGCGCGCGGATGCACTCGCAGGCGAGCTGCGAGCCCTCATCCCCGGGCCGGCGGACGCGGGCGCCCCTGGCGCCGACGCCGCTGCGCAACCCGCGGCGCAGGATCTTCCGGCGCTGCTGGCCGGTCTGCCCGAGGCGGCGCATCCGGTCGTGTCCAGGCACCACGCCGAGGGGGGGAACCTCGTCCTGGTGCGCTACCGCCCGGAGGAGGAATGCTTCTTCAAGGGCGAGGATCCGTTCCATCAGGCCCGTCAGACACCGGGCTCGTGTGGGGCAGTGTGGTCCCGCGCGGGACCATGGCCCCAGCCCCTGGAGTTCGACTGCTACCGCTGCGTCGTGGACTTCGTTCTTCTGTCCCTGGCGACGCCCGACACGGTCGAGACCCACTTCCGATACGTCCCCGAGCAGGTGACGATCACGTTGCTCGCGCCCGGCGGAGGCGCGACGGAGGCGCCGGCCGGGGCCTCCGCCCTGCCGACGATACCCGTCGAGACCGCCGCCGCACTCGACGTGCTGCGCATGCAGCGGGAGGCGCTTGCCGCCACCCGCGGCGCGGCCGGCGCCCGGGGCCGCCTGGCAGCCATCGCCCGAACCATCGCAGCCGCGCACCAGAGCGCGCAGACCCCGGCGTCCGGGCTGGACGAGGCGGCGGCACAGGCGCAGCAGGCCGGAACGCCGGATGCCCTGGAACGCTGGCTCGAGGCGGCGCTCGCCCTGCCCGTATGGGCGTGCGCCGGCCCGGCACCGGCGGACGCCGCGCCCGCGCCGGCATCGGCACCGACGCCTCCAGGCGCGATCGTGGCCGATGCGGGCCCCAGGACCTGCCCGCGGAGGGACACCGAAGATCAGCGCTTCGGCCGCCGCGCGAAGACGCCCTGGGCAGCAAGGTCCTCAAGGTGGATCCAGGCGCGCATCGACCGGCTCATGAATCTCATCGGCGAGATGGTGGTCGCGAAAGAACGCCCTGCCCTATCTCGCAAACCGTGCCGAGCACCAGTACGGCGTGCGGGATCTTTCGCGCGAGATCAAGGCGCAGTACGGCGTGATCAACCGCATTGCCGAAGAGATGCAGGACGCGATCATGCAGGTCCGCATGATGCCGGTGTCGTTCGTGTTCCAGCGCTTCCCGCGGCTTGTGCGCGACCTCTCGCGCCGCCTGGGCAAGGAGGTGGACCTCGTGCTGGAGGGCGAGGACACGGAGGCCGACAAGAACATCGTCGAGGCGCTGGCGGACCCGCTGATCCACATCGTGCGCAACAGCCTGGACCATGGACTCGAACTGCCCGAGGTGCGCGCAGCTTCGGGGAAGCCCCGTGCCGGGCGTCTCTCCATCCGGGCGCGACAGGAGTCGGACTCGGCCGTCATCGAGGTGACGGACGACGGGCGCGGGATCGACCCCGTCATCATCCGCCGCAAGGCCTGCGAGAAGGGTCTGATCGACGAGCAGGCACTCGAACGACTGAGCGACGAGGAGGCGGTGAATCTCGTGTTCCGTCCCGGCTTCTCGACCGCGGAGTCCGTTTCGGATCTTTCCGGGCGGGGCGTGGGCATGGACGTCGTGCGCAATGCCATCGACAAGGTGGGCGGAACCATCGCACTCACCAGCCGCGTGGGCGAGGGCACGACGATCCGCCTGTCCCTGCCCCTGTCCATGGCCGTCACGAACGTGATGATCGTGGAGTCCGACCGCCAGATCTTCGGCGTGCCGATGACCCAGGTGGTGGAAACCGTGCGCTGCCGCGTACCGACGTGCGCACGATCAAGACGCAGAAGACCGTGGTGCTGCGCGACCGCCTCGTGCCGCTGCGGGCGCTGAACGATCTCCTCGCCGTGAACGCCGAGCCGGTCGCCAACGCCGACGACGAGCTTGCAGCGCTGGTCGTGAAGACCGATGGCGGCCAGGTGGGCCTGCTCGTCGACGATTTCCGCGAGGTCATCGACGTCATCCTCAAGCCGCTGCCCGGCGAGCTGTCGAAGATCGGCGGATACGCCGGCACGGCGCTGCTGGGCGACGGCTCGGTGCTCATGGTGCTCAATCCGAAGGAGCTCATCTAGATGCCGATCCAGTTCCTCGCGCGGAGCGCGAAGCTCACCGACGTGGTCACCGTCGAGGAGGCGGAGGGTCTGCTGCAGTGGATCCTCGCCCACCCCAAGGGCAAGCTCGATCTCGCCCGCTGCACGCACGTTCACACGGCCGCGCTCCAGGTCCTGCTGGCGCTCAGACCGCCCGTATCGTCCCTGCCGGAGGATGCCGCGCTCGCCGCGTGGCTCTCGCCGGCCCTGAATCACCAGTGAAGGAAGCACTGCCATGGCCAAGACCATCTTCGTCGTAGACGACTCCCAGACCATGCTGCTCAGCGTCAAGCAGACGCTGGAGATCGACGGCTTCAACGTCGAGACCGCGAAGGACGGCGCCGAGGCTTTCGGCCGCATCAAGGCGGGCTTCAAGCCGGATCTCATCATCACGGACATCAACATGCCCAACATGAACGGGATCGAGCTCATCAAGAACGCCCGCACACTGCTGCGCTTCACGCCCGATCCTGGCGCTCACCACCGAGAGCCAGGGTGCGAAACGAGACGAGGCGAAGAAGAACGGCGCCACCGGCTGGCTCGTGAAGCCGGTGCCGGGACCGGATCTGGTCAAGGTCGTGAAGCAGGTCGTCCCCGGCGCCTGGAGGAAGGGAGCATCTGCGTGAGTCCGCGATCGTCCCGGTTCCTCGGCGTGTTCGACCTCAACCGGCCGCTGCAGCAGCTGGCCCTCAGTCTCGTGGCAGCCGGCGTCGGAGGCGCGCTGGCGTGGGAGATCTCCCCGCTGATCGAGTCACTCGCGGGCGATCGCGGCCGGGCCGTGATCGCCTTCACGGCCACGTCCTTCGCTCTGGGGGCCATGCTGCTTCAGCAGCTGCTCTTCTCGATGCGCCTGCGTGCCACGCAGCGCGACCAGCTCGAGATCAACGATGCGTGGCTGGCGCTGCACCGCAAGTACGAGACGGCCCTGATCCGCCTGTCACGTGACTTCGACCAGCTCCCGCAGTTCGTGCAGATCGCCAACGGTCACCTGCGGAACGCGAACCGCGGTTCGGAGGAAGGTGTGGTCGCCATCATGCAGTCGCTGGACGGCGTGCGCACGCAGAGCGAGACGCTGCTCGAACTGCTGCGCGACCAGGAGTCCAGGGCGGGCGACATCGCCGAAGCGCAGACCCACCGGATGCACCGGAACTCCGACACCCTCGCCGATCTGCCAGCTACCAGAAGCAGCAGCAGCGTCAGGTCACGGAGGACGGTCAGCGCATCACCGAGGTGCTGGCCCGCGTGAAGGCGCTGTCGAGCATGACGCAGATCATCCGCACCATCGCGCGGCAGACCAACCTCCTGGCACTCAACGCAGCCATCGAGGCGGCGCGGGCCGGCGAGGCGGGGCGCGGGTTCGCGGTGGTCGCGGACGAGGTGCGCAAGCTCTCCCTGGAGACGGAGAACGCGACCATGCGCATCGACCGGGAGATCGGCGACCTTGGGACGCTCGTGAACGAGAACCTCACGGCCATCGTCTCCGAGACCCGCACGGAGGACGGCATGCGCCGGATCAACCACATCGCCGAGGAACTGGCACGCATGAACGACGACTTCTCCGAAGTGGGAGGCTACCTCACGCAGGTGACGGCGCAGACGCACTCGGCCATGCAGCGCGTCTACGACGAGATCGTCGTCGCGCTTGGCCACATGCAGTTCCAGGACGTCTCTCGGCAGCAGATAGAGCACGTCACCGACACGCTGGAGACCCTGGGGGCGCACTTCGAGGAGGTATCGAACGCGCTGGGCAGCCGCGTGGACCCTGACTGGCAGCCGCTGGCGCATCGGATCGAAGCCTTCCGTGCCCGGCACGTGATGAACGCGCAGCGCGTGACGCACGACACTGCGGTCGGTCGAGTCGCCATGATGGACGAGCGTCCGGCAATCGAGCTGTTCTGAGACGCGGCGCGCCCCGCCGCGTCAGCGCGGACGCCGGGTCCTTCCGTCCAGGCGCCCTGGGCCGCGAGGCCGCCGCCCCCCCGGCGGCGGTACCCCGTCCTTCTTCCGCATGTCCGCCAGGATGTCCTGGTACGAGGCGATCGACGTCTCCGAGGGGCCGACGCCCAGCGTACAGAGCAGGACCTGCCGCGCCCTACGAAACACGGCGACGGCCTCGCCGGGCCGCCCGAGCGCCCGGCAGCAGCGCATGGCCCCCAGATGGAACCGCTCGTCGACGGGATCGGTGTCGAATCCGCGCTCGTACAGAGCCAGCGCCGCCTCCCACGAGCCCGCCGCTTCGAGCGCGGCGCGCGTCCCTCGAGCACGTGAAGGAACCTGCCCCGCAACCGCTCGCGTGCCTTCACTGCCCAGGGATCCGCCACCTCTCCGGCAGAAACTCTCCCCGGTAGAGGCTCAGAGCCGCATCCGCCCCCGGCGCGTCGGCCTCGTCGCAGCGAGCCTCGAAACGCCACGCATCCGCGCTGCACAGAAGCGGGTCCAGCCAGATCTTTCCGCCACGCTGGATCACGGCGTCGGCGACACCCAGCAGCTTGCGCAGCCGCAGCACGGTGACGGCCAGAGCCTGACGGGCCGATTCAACCGCGTCACCCCGCCACAACGCTTCGCAGAGCCAGCGCTCGGGCACCTTGTCGCGTCCGTAGGCCACGAGCGCCTGCAGAAGATTCAGCGCTCCCTTCGGCACCTTGTCCGCGAAGCTCACCAGTCTGCCCTGAACCTCCACTTCGAACCGGCCCAGAGTGACGATCCGCACCGCCCGCGGCCAGGCTTCCGGCGCCTGCTTGGGCGGCGCAATCCGGAACCTGCGAATGAGGTCCACGACGAGTTCCACCTCGATGCCTTCGCGCAGGCGAGAGAGAAGAGCGCAGGCATGGCGCATTCGAAGTCACGGAACAGCATCCTCCGGTGACCCGCCTTTCCCCCGACAGCGCCTCGCACATCGTGCGACGGGCCGTCTCGGCATCGCCTCGCCGAAGCGACCGGAATGCACGGATGAACAGAACCGAAGGCTGCCAGGCCGCCAGGATCGGAGACCGGCGAACGATCTCCTCGGAACGGTCGAGCCAGCGGTCCGCATCTTCGAACTCGTCGTTCCGGATGAGCGCATCGGCACAGTACAACCCGAAGCTCATGATGTGGTAGGCGGTGCCGAGTGTCTCGACGGCGCGCATGGATTCGCGTGCTTCCCGGGCTGCGCGGTCGTGGGCGCCTTCGGCTGTCGCCAGTCTCGACCGGCAATGGCGAGCATGGCCTGCTCGAGCGGGGCACCGCTCGGGCGTCCCGCTTCCACAGTCGCGAGCGTTTCCCGAGCCTTCGGCCATCCGCAGGCACGGACCTCCGCCCTGTGACGATTGAGTATCGAAGTGCGGGCGATGCCGTCGAGACCCGCCGCGTTGGCGACCGCCTCGCTCACCTCGAATTCGACGATGGCCTCCTCGTGGCGTCCCTGGCTGAAGCGAAGACTGCCCCGTGCCTGGTGCAGCCACGCAACCTCGATCGGGCCGAGCGCCGCCCGGTCCAGTCGCGACTCCGCGGCGGTGACGATGCTGTCCGCGAGGTCGAGTCGATTCGAGTCCGTGCTCAGGGTGATCGCACCGATGACTGCACCCGCGGCTGGCACCGGCGTCCGATCGCTCTGCAGTTGCCGCAGACGCCCGTCGGGGCATCGATCACGCTGGCATTCCAGGGCCGGTAGCAGAACAGAACCGCGTGGACGCTCGGCCAGCGGACGCCCCAGTCGACATCAGGCATCGCCCCGCTGGAAGCGGCTTCGACGGCCTCCAGACGGTCGAGCCACTCGCAGCATCGTGTCGCGGCCGGCTGTCCGAGATAGCCGATGCCCAGAAGGGCCAGCAGCGCCCGCACTTCCCAGCCGGTGTCGCCGGACGCCGCGAACGCGGCCCGGGCCCGTTCCAGCGACGCGATCCCCTCCAGGGGGCGCTCGACGCTTGCCGCCAGGCCCGACCAGAAGGTCAGCTCCGAGGAGGCCTGAACCGTCTCGAGCGGAAGCTTGCCGAGACACTGAACGAGGGTGGATCTGCGGCCTGTCCTGCCCCAGGCGACGGCCTGCTCCCGGATCAGCGATCCGACGCCCGCCCAATCCGCGTTCGCCGCCCTCAACTGGATGGCGGCGCGCACGTCACCGGCCTCCGCGAGGATGTCGGCGGACCGCTGCCGCAGCAGGTACACCTCGTTCTGCGGCCGGGATCCCGCCAGCTTCTGCTCGAGGAACTCCCGCAGCAGCGCGTGAAGCCGGAACACGGGCGCTTTCCTGCCAAGCCGGTGGGTGAACAGGCCTCGACGGTCGAGACACTCCAGCACTCTCCCCGCCTTCGGGCGGCCGCTGAGCACGGCCGCCGCCGAGGCGGGAAACGTCCCGAGGAATACGACCGACAGCAACGTCGACCGCACCACCGCGGAGGCATTCTCGAAGAGCGGGTCCGCGAGATCCCTGAACAACGACTCGGGAGTGGCACCGCCAGGGACGACGTCCCCCGACGGCATCCGGTCCGCCTGCTCGCACATGAGCGTGAGACCCGCCGCCCATCCGTCGGCGCGTTCGAACAGCCTTCGCACGGCTGCCTCGTCACGGATGCCCCGCAGTTCGCAGACGAGGCGGGGTCTCGTCCAGATTCATGCGCAGCTCGTCCGGCCCGAGCACCGCGATACCACCGCGACGGTGGAGGTCGACGAAATGATCGGGACATTCGCTTCGGCTGAGGGCCATCACGGTCCCCTGGGGGCGGCGTTCCCCCGCGAGGACCCGCACGAGGCCGTGAAAGGGCCCGGAGGACGTCAGTGTCTGATAGTCGTCGACTACGAACACCGTCGCTTCGGGGAGCTGTCCGCACAGCTGCCGGCAGAAGAGCCTTGCGAAACCGGCCGGGTCCGGCAGGTGCTCGGCGCGAAGGCGGGGCAGTCTCAAGGTGCCCGCCGGGAGGAGAGCACCCGCTGCGGCCGCGAGATGGTGGAAGAACTCCGCCGGATCGTCATCGCCTTCGTCGATCCGGTACCAGAGCACAGGAAGGCCTCGCGCTTCGAGGTAGCTCGCTGCGAGTGTCGTCTTGCCCGACCCCGGCGGCCCGCCGATCCAGACGAGGGGCCGCCGCGCTCCGCGTCGAGTTGCGTGAACAGGCGTTCCCGCGGCACCACGTTGGAGAGCTCAGGCACGCTCGCCTTGGCGATCGTCATCGCGGATCTCCACTGACCCTCGAGGGTGCGATGGTGCCTCAAGGACCGGCCACCGGGGCGAACGGATTCGAGAAAATCTGCAAATAACTGAAACGAACGGAAGAACGACATGCCGGAGCAGTCTCACCGAAACCTGCAGATGGCCCCGGTACCGCGACATTCCGCGCACCCTGCCGGACCGACATCGCGCCCGTTCTGCAGGTCCGGGGCCACACCATCGCGCGCGCCGCGGACGACGCGATAGCGCTCCGGCGAGAATCGGCGGCCGAGCCGCAGCGATGCGTCGGGCAGCGACTGCCGGACGTTGCGACGAGTTATTGATCCGGCCGCATGAAGTTTGAATTTCTCGAGGCCGAAAGAGTCATAGGCGTCATGGATAGAGAAGACGCTCGATTTCAGAAGTTGGAGCAATTGCACGAGAGACGTAAGCAGGTTGTGCGATTGCATCAGCGAGGTACGGGAGTGATGGAGATTGCGGCGCGTACGGGCCTGAGCTACCGACGGTGCGCAAGGCGATCGACCTGTTCGCCGAAGGCGGCTGGTCGGCCATCAAGCCGGCTGCCCGAGGCCGCAGTGCCGGCGACGGAAGGCTGCTGAGCACAGAGCAGGAAACCTGGGTGCGTCGCACGATCTGCGACAAGCGGCCTGAGCAGTTGAAGATGGAGTTCGCGCTGTGGACGCGCGCGGCGGTGATGCAATTCATCGAGCGCGAGTTCGGTATCCGGTTGTCCATCCGGGCTACCGGGGAGTACCTGCGCCGCTGGGGCTTCACGCCGCAGAAGCCCATCAAGCGCGCCTACGAGCAGCGGCCTGAGGCGGTCAGGCAGTGGCTCGACCAGGAGTACCCGGAGATCGAGCGTCGGGCCAAGGCCGAGGCTGGCGAGATCCACTGGGGCGACGAGACGGCACTGGTCAACACCGACGTGCGAGGCCGCGGCTACGCGCCACGCGGCAAGACGCCGGTGACGATGGCCGTGGGTGGCACGCGCGAGAAGCTCTCGATGAATCTCCACCGTCACCAACCAGGGTCGAGCCAACTGGATGATCATCGATGGGGCGTTCAACCACGAACGACTCATTGAGTTCTTGCAGGCTCTCGTGCGCGACGGCAAGCGCAGGCACAAGAAGGTCTTCTTGATCCTTGACAACCTGGGCGTGCACCACTGCAAGCCGGGTGAAGGAGTGGTTGGCCGAGCACCGGCGGGACATCGAAGTGTTCTTCCTGCCCAGCTACAGCCCGGAGCTCAATCCGGACGAACGGCTGAACGCCGACTTGAAGCACGCCATCGGCTCCAAAGTGCCGGCACGCACGAAGGCCAAACTGCGCGCCGCGGCCGACGAGCACATGCAGTTCATCGCAGCCAATCGCGATCGGGTTCGAAGCTATTTCCAGGACCCGATCGTCAAGTATGCCGCGTGAAAACTTCATCGTGCCGGATCAATAGTCCCGGTTCGGGTGCCCGGCCCTGCAACCGACGATACCCGGGCCGCCCGGGCACCGTGGCATCGGGCGGCCGGCCGTCCCATCGGGCTGATCAGACGAGTTCGCCGGTCAGCGCGGGGGACCGGCGGTCCGGCGGGGCGGCGCGGCGCCCGGCGGATCACCGCCGGCGTCCTCCCCCCCTTCGGGACACCCATGGATGCAAGGATCTCCCGGTAGAGCGCCTCCGATGCACTGGACGGCGCCACACCCAGCGTGACCGACAGGACTCGCCGTGCACGCCGGTATGCCGCGACCGCCTCGGTAGGCTGCCGAGCGCGCAATGGCAGCGCATCGTGCCCTGGTGGAAGCGCTCCACGATAGGATCGGCGTCGAATCCTCTTTCGTACAGTGCGAGCGCAGCCTCCGTGCATCCCGCCTCCTCCAGCGCCCGTGCCCGTCCGGCAAGCGCCTGGATGAACTTGCCGCGCAACCGCTCGCGCATCGTCACGGTCCACGATGCCGTATCCTCGTCGGGCAGAAACTCGCCCCGGTAAAGGGACAGTGCCGTGTCCACGGCCCGCCTCACCTCCCGTATCGGCACACTGCTCGAAGCGCCACGCGTCGACGCTGCACTGGAGGCGATCGAGCCACACCTTGCCACCGCGCTGCAGTACGGCGTCGCCAACCCAAGAAGCTTTCGCAGCCGCACGACCGTGATGGACAGCGCCTGATGCGCGGCATCCGCCTCCTCGTCACCCCACAGGGCGTCGCACAGCCAGCGCTCGGGCACGGTCTCGCGTCCGTACGCCACGGTGCCTGGAGCAGATTGAGCGTCTTCTTCGGGACCTTGCGCGCGAACACGAGCGGCTCGCCGCGCACTTCCACCTCGAACCGGCCCAGCGTGACGATCCGCACTGCGCGCGGCCAGTTCTCCGGCGCATCGTCCGGAGGGGGGAGACGGAAACTGCGGATCAGCTCCTGAACGAGATCCACCTCGATGCCCTCGCGCAGGGCGAGGCAGAACAGGGGCTGCATGGAGCATTCGAGGTAGCGGAACAGCAGCCGCCGGTGCCGAACCCGTCCCTGCGAGAGTGCTTCGATGAGCCGCCGCGTTGCCCTAGCGCGATCGCCCTGGCCGGAGTGCGAGAAACGCGCGCACGAACAACACCGAAGACGCCCAGGGCTTCGAGGACAGGAGAACGAGACACGATCGCCTCGGCACGATCAAGCCACTGCTCTGCCTCGTCGAATTCGTCGTTCCGGATCAGCACCTCGCCACAGAACAGACCGAAGCCCATGACGTGGTAGGCCGTCCCGAGCTGCTCGATGGCGTCCATGGAGTCGTGCGCATGTCGCGCTGCGAGTCCGTGCGCGCCATCGGCCGTCGCGAGCCTAGACCGATAGATGGCCAGGAGTGCGCGCTGCAGCGGCGCCTCGCCGGCGTCATCGCCTCCGCGGTTGCGAGCGTCTCGCGGGCCCGGACCCACCCGCACACTCGGAACTCGACCATGTACCGGTTCAGGACGGCCTCCCGCGCAATGCTCTCCAGACCTGCCGACCTGGCGACCGCCTCGCTCGCCTCGAACTCGGCGATGGCCTCCTCGTAGCGCGTCTGATTGAAACGAAGATAGCCTCGCGCGTGATGCAGCCATGCAAGTTCGATCGGACTGAGCGTCGTGCGATCCAGTCGCGACTCCGCGGCGGTGGCGATACGTTCCGCGAGGTCGAGCTGGTTCGTGTTCGCGCTCATGCTGATCGCACTGATGATCGGGGCCCGCGCCGAGCGTCGATGCGTCGTCGCGCTTCCCAGCTGCTCGAGCACTCTCTTCGGGGCTTCCGCCATGCCGACGTGCCACGGGCGGTCATAGAAGATCAGTGCCTGGACGCTGGACCACCGGGCTACGGAATCCGGAAGCGTGCCGCCGGACCCGGCCTCGATCACTTCGAGGCGGTCGATCCACTCCCGGCATCGTGACAACGCCTGGTGTCCCAGGTAGCCGACGCGCAGCAGCGCCGTCAGCGTGCGAACTTCCCCGCTCCGCGGTCGCCGACGCGGCAAAGGCCGCCCGCGCCCGCCCCAGCGTCTCGATCGCTTCCAGAGGACGATCGACGCTCGTTGCCAGTCCGGACAGTAGCAGAGTTCCGGCGAGTCTCTGACGAGGTCGGGCGGAAGCTTTCCGAGGCACTGCAGCAGAGTGGAGCGCCTTCCCGACCGCACCCACCCGTCCGCATGCGTGCAGATCAGCGACTCGATGGTTTCCCAGTCCGAGTCCGCCGCCCGGAGGTGGATCGCACCGCTCACGTCACA